>PVKE010000632.1:0-64301 GCA_004027555.1 Craseonycteris thonglongyai | reverse complement strand
TGTATTTATGTAATAAACAAGAACTTGGTGCAGATAGTCCTGTATTTGGGAACCACTGATGTGACCCAGTTCCTCACTTTACAGGTTGAGGTCCATAGAGGGAAAGGATTTGGCTGATTAAGTGGTGGAAGTCAGACTAGAGCCCAAGGCTTCTGGTTCCGAGGTCTCCCACCTCCCTCCTCAGCTTGCTCCTGACTCTCTCAAGGTTTTGGTCCCTCTGCTGGACATTTACTTTAAAAAGTTATTGTAGTGTCTATGTTATTTTTCCCTCTTACTACAAAAATAATACATGTTCATCATAGAAAAAAAATTTACTCCAGTTTTCACATCCTAGAACTAATTATTTTTTTACATTTTGGTGTATTTACATTCCATATTTTATATATTAATACAGACAAGGACTGTCTGGAAAGTATCCAGCCATGTAACTGTTCTTATTATATTGACAATGGCTGATTTTTTCCAGAGAGTCCTCGTATATATTTCAATTTAGTCTTTTTTTCTATATATTTGTATTTCCTTTTAGTCTTTTTTAAATTCAATTATATATGTTTGTGTGTGTATGTGATATTTTACAAAAACAGAATTATAGTATATTATTTTGTAATCTAACAAAATTTTTTCCATGTTACTAAAACAGTCACTCCTCATTAGTGGCTGCTTAACTTCCATAGTTAATGAACCAACCCTCTGCTGATGGACCTTTAAGATGTTCCTATATTTCCTATTGTAAGTGTCCTCTAATGAACATCCTTGTGTGTGTTTCTGCATATATTTGGGGTTGAAATTGTTGGGTCAGAGCATTCAACCAACGGGAGAAGGTTGTGCATCCTCACCATTTGGTGGGTTGCTGTTGCCCATCACGTGTGACATGGCAGTTTAGCAAAGCTCTTTTCCAGCTGGATGGTTGGAGAATAATGTCTTATTTCAGTTTACAGTTGTCACTTGAACTACACAAGTTTGAACTGTGTGGATCCACCTACATGTGGATTTTTTTTAGTACATACCTGTACTGTTTTTGGTCCCCAGTTGAGAATACACAGGTGAAAAGGGCCAATTATATGTGTTGATCTATGCCATTTTATATGGGGCGCTTGAGCATCCACTGAATTTGGTTTCTGTGGTGGGTGGGGAGTCCTGGAACCAATAATCCCCTGCAGATACTAACAGACAACTAAGTTTTGAGGGAGTCAAAAGTTATACACAGAATTTTGAGTGCACAGGGAGGGGGTCAGCACCCCAACCCCGGCGTTCAAAGGTCAACTGTATTTTTCTTTGATTACTAGTAACTGCAAACATTCATGATATTTTCGATTTTTAAATGCTTTATAAACTTTACACTTTCCATGCAAATGGGTGAAACTACTGTTGACAGAAATTTAAGAACTGGGTGCCAAGGCAATCTCCAATTAGAAGCTGGTAACACAGAACCCACCTGACACATGGAAGTTATTATGCATAAGGTTCACAGCAAACGGATCAGGAAATGCAAGGAAAAAGAAAACTGTGGGAATCACAATATTAATCTCATGGAAAATGGCAGGAGTTAAGGCATAAGGCAGAATTCATCATGGTGGTCATGGTGATTAGAGAGCTCCTCCATAAGGATACACAGACAATTCCTCAACTGTAGCTCCCTAAGTTTTCTCCTGATTTCTCTCATCTCCTCCATGAACATTTCCATATCATCTCCATCTCCACCCATCCCATCATTGACCTGCCTATTGGGTATGGCCCATCGGAAGTTAGGGGCAAGTTGGCAAGCCTGTGCCCGCCTATTATTTCCTGCTGGCTGGCGGCCTTCACCCCCCCCCCCCCCAAAGGGTGGTCTTCCTCTCTGTTCTGCATGTGCTGCTCCATTTCTTCGATTTCCTGGTGGATATTTGCCATATCTTTTTCCTGGTTGTTTTCCCTGGGTTGATCCTACTGTCTCCTCTTTCTCCCGATTCTCGTCCAGTGCGCACAGTTCCAAAATGACCTGCAGACCTGCTCCGCTTTCCCCGGGCCCTATGCCAGCCCGCCGCACACAGGGCAGTGGGGAGCTGGTACCCAGACAGGAGTGAAGACTGCACCGAAGGCTGCGTCGCTCTCACATTCATGATATTTTCAACAGCTGTTTATATTGTTTCTTTTACAAATTGTCCAGGTAGTCACATATTTTTCTATGGGAAGGTCAGAGAGAAATTTAAATATAGGGCCTTTTATATCACTTGCTCAGCTGATAAAAGGGGACATTTTAATGAAAGCATCTGAATGCATTATATAGTATTTTCATTTAATAAGTAACACTTGAAATTCTGGCTTAATAATGAACAAAAATCTGGGGAAGCTAGGATGGCTCAGTGGGTTAAGCTCTCACTTTTCAGCTCCAGGGACCAAGGATCGAATCCTGGCCCCGGCCCATGTGGACCCATATGCTGAACTGGTGTGTGCTTCCCATGCGGGAGGCCCCCAGCTCAGTTCCCACCGTGAGCTTCCCCCGCCCACCTGTGTGGAACGAAACCATGTCGAAAACTGATGACGTACAACTGTGGAGACTACTCTGGGCCTTCTCCCTTCTCTCTGTCTCTCTCTGTCTCTGTCAAAAACAACAAATACGTCTTCTAAAAAAAAAGAACAGAAATAATATATTTTCTACATTTTAAGCATTTCAGTTCTTCAGAGTAATCTTGTGAAAAGGATAACTTGTACCTCCATGATAGCTCTTTGAAATTATTTTTGATCTCACAATTTAATTTTAGACTATGCCAAAAAATGCATGGATTTAAATAAATGCCCTAAATACTGAGAATAAGCTCATACTTTTACAAACTAAATAGGAAAACCAACTGAAGAAACACATTATTAAGCTCTATCACACAATGAAAATTTAACACATGTATTTTGAAAATATTAGTCAAACATCCAACATATGCAGATAGTCACACCAATCAAATGTAGTTACAAGCCTGGGAACAGGGAACTAGTTTTCCCAGGTGTCCAGAGTGACAAAGATCCAACACCAAGCGTTAAAAGAGGTATTTAGTGTTGAGTGCATCTATTTTTATGGCCCAACTGTAGGTTCATAGAAGCCCTCATTAAATTTGAAGCCAGAAAGAACATCTTTGATCAACAACATTATATCTTTGTAACCAGAGACCCAATTGCTTGCCCAAGGACAGTGGCTTCTGGATCATCAGGTCTCTTTGAGTCATGTATCCAGTGGAAATTTGAGAATAATAATTGGCATTTCTTGAGTGCTGCTTTGTGCCATATATTATTCTAAATGTTTTACATGTACTATATTGATTCATTTAATCTTCACTGAAATTTTCAAATAAATTGAGAGGGATGCCAGGATAGCTCAACAGGTTGAGTGCTTGCCTTGCAGTTATGAGGTCTAGGGATTGAGTCTGTCGGTACAGACCCATATGCTGAACTGCAGCACAACTGGTAACTGCCAGGTTGGCTCCGGGGACAGTTCTTGCCTCCCATGTGGGAAGCCCCTCAGTTTGGTTCCTGCCCTGTGTGGCCACACATCACACGTGTGGAATGAAACTATGTCTTGGCTGGTGATGTGCAGCTGTGGACACTGCTCTGGGCCCTCTCCCTTCTCTCTCTCTCTCACCTTCTCTCTCTCACACCTTTTCTCAAAACAAATTTTAAAAAAAATAAAGAAATTGAGGCTCAAACAAATTAAGTTAACTTGCCTAAAGGTCACCCAGCTGCTTAGAGCCCATGCTCTTAAGCCACCAGCCTGCTCATAGAGCATACATCAGAGTCCTGTGATTAAACAAAATAATCTGGCTGGCAGGCTAATCCTGAAACAAGTACTCACAAGTTTTCCTGTTCTGGGAGGCTCAAGAACTATTCCCACCCAATAGGAAATCTGTTTTATCTTTCCGTTTTTCACATTGCCAGGTATTAGATGTGTGACCTTGGGCAGGTCCCTTGACCTCATAAAATGAGGCAAATACCACCTTCCCTGACCACATTGTGGAGTTGGGCTGAGTATTACATGGTAAAATAGAGCATTTCCCTGACCCTGGAGAAGACCATCGGCATCAGAATTAGAGCTACAAATCCTGAGGCCCCATCATCTGTCCTTAACCAGGATCTCAGAGAGGCTCAAGCAGCTTTATTTTTAGCAAGCTTTCCTAGTAATTCTGATAGGCAGCCAGGTTTGGGATTCTCTTGGCATAATATCCATGGGCACATTTTGTAAACTCTTTATTTAAATATCAGGCAAATACTAGTTGTACCGGTACCTCTTCTCTTGTAGTCTGATTTTATAGAAACCTGAAAACACAGTTTGGTTTCTCATGGCTTAAATTTATAGCAGTTCAGCAAACTTTAGTTGAGCACCTACTTGGTGTAAGACCACATGCTAGGCTCTGCACGAGTGACAAGGAGAAAAGGCCACACCTTGCTTAGGTCCAGGGGACTTGAAGGTGGCCTTGTAGAGTCAGCAGGTATTTCTTTCCCTCGTGATCATTTCTCCTCTCTGTATCTTTCAGGTGAACTTCAATTTGCCTTTGTATGCTTCCTGCTGGGGAATGTGTATGAAGCGTTTGAGCACTGGAAGCAGCTCCTGAACCTTCTGTGCCGGTCAGAGGAAGCCATGGTGAAGCACCACACCCTCTATGTCAACCTCATCTCCATCCTGTACCACCAGCTCAGCGAGATCCCTGCTGACTTCTTTGTGGACATTGTCTCCCAGAACAACTTCCTTACAAGCACCTTGCAGGTGAGCAGTCTTTTGAACCACCAGGAGGGTTATCTTTTTGGTTTTTGCTATTCTTTCATAACCCAAAGTTTTCTTAATTTTAGTTTCCTAATCTTAGAGTGTTTTCCTGGTTCTTTCTCTCCTACTTGATTATAAGCTCCTTGATGCCAGAGACCCTCTCTCTGTATCACCCTCTCCCCACCTCACACCCAGAGAGCCTATTTCTGGGGTACTTAGAATTTTAATCACTCCACCTTTTTGAGTTATTCAGCTCAAAACAGTCTTTCTTTCTCTCTATAGCCATAGCTGCAACCCAGTAGGACAGAGTTTGGAAGGTTGTTATTCCCAGCAAAACATCTGTAGCTCCTTAGATCTCATTTAAGCATTAAAGTAATAACTTTGATTTCCTGTTCAAACAAAATGTGTCAGTTTCTGCAAAGATTCTCTGACAGAAAAAGTGAAATTTGCTTCTAACTTGGCAAGTAAATTTTCATTATGAGTGGTAATTAGGGAAGAAGCTTCAAACAACTTACAGTCTCTATCCTGTGCTGTGTCCTCCTTTTGTAAACAGATTAGCTCTTTTAAAGTTCTTGGGACAGCCACTATCAGTTCCCATGTTTTCTGTTCCATGAGCTGCTTTCTTCTCCCTATGTGTAAGACCCCAGCAAAGCCTGTTTCTTATAAGATGGCTATTAACTGAACTTCCACTCCCGCCTGGGGTAAGGGGAGGAACAAACATTCATTAAGTGCCTGTTGAATATCACACACCATGTTTACAATGCTATGTGGGTTTCCTCATTTAATCTCACTGGAGCATCATAAATTAGGGAGAATTATTCCCATTTTACAAATAAGTACACTGAGACTTAAAAAGGTTAAGTCATTTATGTAAAGTCATACAGCAGTAAATGACAGAGTCAGGATTTGTACCCAAGCTTGGGTCTTGGTTTAGTGCCTGTGCTTATGCCCCTACAGACCGAATACAATATAGGTCCCTACCAAAAGGATTCTTGATTGATAGTAGAGGAGACACCATCATTCTTGCTTCTCAGTGGTATAGAACCCTTTTCTAAAACCAGCCTACTTTTGGGAGAGTTCCTGTGAGCAAGCCCCTGACTTAAAATTCTGGCAGCTGGAGGACTTGTGCAGACCATGAGGATGAGTCAGTCAAGCTGACGGCTTGAGCCTGGTTTATTCCACTTCAGAAGAGGTATAAAACTGCCCTTTTATTGGTTCTTAATATAATAGAGGAATTAAATCCCTTTATCTTTCCTCTGAAGGGAAAATTCCCTACCCCCGCCCCCCAGAGTTGCTGGGCTGTGGGTTGCAGAGGAGTTGGAGGCATTAGCCTGCTAACTCACTTCTGGCAGTGGCTGTAGCCTGCAGAAATATGTGCAACCCTCCAATGTGCATTAATGCTGTCACACAACATAGGAGGGCCACACTGTATTGCTGGCTGTCTTGACCATTGTCAGCACAACCAACAGCTGAGCTCTAATTGCTGAGCCTTTGTTGCTAGCAGTGATTTTCGAAGCAAAAAGGGCCCAGCTGGATTGGTACATACCCAGGAGAGGTGTGCAAAGCTGATGGTTGGAAGAATTCTGTCTGGACTTTTCACCAAGAAAATTTGATGTCATTATTAGGAAAAAATCATGACACATACCTTTAAAAAAATTAACACATGTTTTTGAGCCTTCTTTCTTGAAATACAATATGTTCCTGAAAGTGTCCAGGGTTGCAAGGTTTATTGATTAAGCAAGTATTTCCTGAGCACCTGCTGTATATAAGGCCCAGTTGTAAGACTGGAAATATAGTTGTGAGCAAGACAGACAGAGCCCCTGACTTGCAGCTTATATTTTGGTAGGAAAGTAAACAAATGAATAAACCACATGACGAGAGAAATGAAGTGTTTTAGAAGGCAGCCCTGTCTGCCCTGGAACCATTTTCCTAACCCAGGCCTTTTGTTCTCATCTAGACTACATCACAGTTTGTCAACTTCCATGCCTACCCCTGTCTGTTTCCCATGCTGCCTTCTGAGGTGCTGCTCTAAAATGCACATCTGATTCTATTTCTATTCAGCTCTTCATTGCCTAGAAAGTTCAGAGCCCACACATGGGTCACAAGGCTCATTCTTTTCTGACTCCTAACTATTCTCCATCAGCTCTCCCTGTTTTCCCCCATCAACTCCAGTGACAGTGGTCTCCTTGCAAGTTCCCAGACATAACATGTGTGCTTGCTGTATCATGCCCTCTTTTTGTTGTTGTTTAATTGTGGTAAAAAACATAATGTTAAGTCTACCCTCTTAACATTTTTAGGTATACAGTACAGTATTGTTAATGGTAAGCACATCATATCTCTAGAACTTTTTTATCTGGCATATCTGATGAAAATGGGTATAAAGTTTCATGCCTGCTTAACTGAACCTGATTTTCCTTTTGCCCGGTATATATTATACTTGTTCATCCTACAAAATGCCCTCAGGGCATCCCTCTCTGTGAGCTATCCCTGATCTCTCTCCTCTGCATACTGTTAGCCTACTTTGTACTTGCCTAAGTACAAGGCTTTGCTTGCTAAAATTTACATATAGTCTGCCTGACTTTCCCCACTAAGCCATAAGCCTTCACCCAAAGCCTAATTTTGTTCATCTGGTTATTTTTAACACCTAGTTGGGGCCTAGCTTTGTGGTATTGGGTGTTTTTAGATAAATAAAGTACATAGTTCTTATGGCAGTATAAATAGATGACCCTATATGATTGGTATAAACAGTGAAGTGTGATCAGAAGATATTAGGAACACCAAAGAGAGATTGATTCATTCAGACTGTGGTTGAGATTTGAAGGGACAGAGAATCAGAAACGACTTTTTGCAGAGGAGGGCATTTTACCATGATCTAAAAGCATGACTGAGATTTCAACAAGCACAATGTAGAAAAGGAGACTACAAAACATTTTTTATTTAAATGGAGAGGTACATTGATGCCATCTTGGCAGTGAGAATCTAGTCCCCCCATATGGAGGCACTCGCTCAGGGTGTTTATGAGTGAATGAATCAGCCCATAAAAGCCCTCCTCAGCCAGCCACCTGCTTTCCCCCCAGGTAGTCAAGTAAGTGGAACTGGCTTTCTTACTTAGGAGCTTAAATGGCTGTTACCCATGGAGAGGGACTGGTGTTTATATGCGTAAGCACTTAAAGGCAGCCACATTAGCTTGTATAAAATCAGCCATGTGATGGCCTCTGCCATTAGAGGCCACTGGTTTTTACAAATCCCATGGATTTAGCTCAAATAAAAATTAATTTGTTTTACAAAAATAGATGCAGTTTTTTTTTCTTTTATTTAAAGCAACTTGAGTCACCACAATTTGCTTAAAACCAATGAAAGGATAATCTGAATTTAATAGTATGTTAGAAAGTGAGTTATGTACAAAATAAGAATTGTTATTGCTGATTACATAGCATTTAGGCATATAGTCACGTAACCTGTTTCCTTAATAGTTTTAGTCACAGTGGGCCATATATGTTTCTAGTTTCATTTCTTGCTAATATTCCAAATGCCAGTGTCCATCTTCAACTCTTGTGGGAAAATATTGGCTCTGACAATGATGTCTGTAGTATTTTATCAGAATACCTGCTATGATAAATTTCACCTACCTACTCCTACACCTCCTGCCATCAGTTATCTGTCACTTTAGCACTTACTGTGCCTTGTCTCATTTAGCCCTCAAAACATTGCTCAAAATTAAGAATATAATCCCACTTTTTATGAAGAAATAGGATTAGAGAGGTCACATAATTTTGCCCAAGATCACCAGAGCTAGTGGATGGCAAGGCTGAGCTTTGATTCTAAAGCCTGTGGTGGGCTTTCATATATTAGAGCCCCAGGTGAAACATCCCAAATTCTTCAAATTGATGACCTCAGAAGACATGATTCCTACTGCTTTTCACTTTCCCGCTAATCATTGCAGAGTGGTAGTCTTGCTTTTAACACTACTTTCTTCTGCAAGTGGAAATAAAATGTTCTGCCTCTAGCTAGTTTCATTCCATCTTGAATAATCATTTGAGAATTGAAAAAATTAGGAAATTTCATCTTTTTTGTCTAGCCAAAAAGTAGGATAAGATAGTGACTCAGCTACCTATCTTGATATTTTAAATTTCTTAAGGTGACTTGGCTTAACTCTATGTAACTAGAGTTTAAAAGAAAGCTTTTACATTTCTGACTAAAGTAATTTACAATTTAAGAATATACTGGCTTACTGATAAAAGTAGTGATACCTTTTTTTATATTTAAAGAAAAATACCCAATGGGTATGCTTTTAGTTTTAAATAAATGCAGTTGTTTGTGAAATGTTATCCTATTTCAAAGTATTTAAAATACGGTACCCAGGATTAGGGGAAGCCGGGATGGCTCAGTGGGTTAAGTGCTCACTTTGCAGCCCCGGGCACCAAGGATCAAATCTCGGCCCCAGCCTGTGTGGACCCATATGCTGAACTGGGGAGTGCCCCCAGTTCAGTTCTCACCGGGGTGAAGACCCCGGCCCAGTCCCTGCCCTGTGCAGCCCCGCCCACCTGTGGAATGAAACTGTGTGGAAAAACCAATGATGTGCAACTATGGAGACTGTTCTGGGCCCTCCCCCTTCTGTCTCTGTCTCTGTCTCTCTCTCTCTCTCTATCAAAAAACAATAAAAATAAATCTTTAAAATACCCAGGATTAATCTTCCTGTATTAAGATGATTCATTTCTTAGTGATCTTAAAAGTGTTTAGTTGATTTCACTTTAGTAAATAAAATAACCAGATCATTATACTAAGGTTCCTGAAGAAAGCATAAAATTCATCGAAAAATAAGAGAATCAAAGCAAATTATTGCTTGAAAGCTAAGCATCTCCTTTTCTGAATTGTGAGTTTTTAAAGTATCAAGTTTTGCTCTAAGTAAAGTATAGGGACAAAAACAATAAATAGATCAGTCGAGGGAGTTTTTTAAAGTAATGGAACTGTTTTTAGTATCCTGATTGTGATGGTATATGGTCCTTCAAACTCATAGAACTAGATACCAAAAGAAAAACCTGTAAGTATACATCTGTCTTGATTATAATATATAGTGATTGCATGGGTGTATACATTTGTCAAAATGAATTAAACACTTAAATTGGTGAATTTAATTATATATAAATTATATCTCCGTGAAGTTGATTCTTTAAAAAAGTTAATCTGGAATATATCCTGGATCCTGGAGGCCTGCAGAGAGGACAGTTCTAGAATCGACTGGTGCCCAAGCCCCTGGGCTCCCCCAGGGAAATGATGAAAATATAAAGGATGTAGTGAGCCTGTGTCGACACAAGAAAAAGGTCTTAGTAGGGAAAAAGGATTGAGATTTTTCCTTCTGGAACTGGCTCTTGCTCGACATTTATCACTTGCTCAGCACTTATCACTGTTCTCATCTGTACAATGGGAATAGTAATTTCCTGTCCTTCTACCTCCCAGGTTTGCAGTACAGATTAGATTGACAAGTTTTTTAAACAGGACAAAACACTTTCCAAATTAGAAGTCTTTATTTTTTAGACCGAAGGCTTGTATTATGCCTGCTTCTGGGTGATTCTACGACCAGGCAGTGTTTGAGAGATGGGTAGGAAGGATGAGTGATGAGTATAAGCTCAGCCTGTTACAATTTCTCACTGCTGGCCATTGCCAGATGCAGGGCAATCCTATGTCTCATTTTTATTATTTCAGTGAATATCCTGTGGGCCCTAGCTCTATGTCAGGCCCTGGGTGACAGATATGCTGTGTGGGACACATTGACAATTTAGACTCATTTTCTACTTTTAAGGAGCGCAGTGCACTGTGATGCAAGCACAATGTGAGTGAGAAAGGCCCTTAGGGAAGTTCATGCATGGTGCTAGAGGAACAGAGGTTAGAGCAGTTCATTTGAGCTTGGATTTTTTTTTTTTAACATTTATTTATTGTTTTTTTGACAGAGAGAGAGAGAGAGACAGAGTCAGAGACAGAGAGAAGGGGGAGGTCCCAGAACAGTCTCCATAGTTGCACATCATCGGTTTTTCCACGTAGTTTCATTCCACAGGGGGGCTTGGGGCTGCACAGGGCAGGGACTGGGCCGGGGTCTCACCCCGGTGAGAACTGAACTGGGGGCACTCCCCAGTTCAGCATATGGGTCTGCACGGGCCGGGGCTGGGATTCGATCCTCGGTCCCCAGGGCTGCAAAGTGAGCGCCTAGCCCACTGAGCCATCCCGGCTTCCCAGCTTGGACTTTTTATGAGAGGCATGCCACAAGGAGATGGCTTGTGAGCTGGTGGCATGCAGGGGCCTGGTAAATAAGCCACCTCCTCCTCCAGATGAGACTCTTATTCTGTCCAGCACCAGCACATAATTATTGAGCAATTATTTGGTGCTAAGATCTGTACAAAAGTATACCAAAAATGAATTTTCATAGAACCCATGGTCTTCTTTATTCTATTGTTCGTTAAACATCTAATGGGTCCTTTTTGTATGTCAGACTCTGTTCCAGCAATGTGGAATGCAGGTGTGAAAAAGAGTTACTGCTTTGGAGTTGCTTCTGTCTCTTGGGGGAGCACAACTATAAATGGACTGTTAACTAATTGAGATTGAGTCTATGACTGAGGTAATCCTGGGTGCTGAGGGAGCATAAAGGAGCACTTATTCATTCCTTGGTCTGGGAAGCCATCCTAAAGGAGGGGATGTCTGAGCTGAGTCTGAATTAGTAGTAGAAATTAGCTAGGTGAAAGAGGAGAAAACAGGTGGAAGGTGTTATTAATGTAAGCAAAGGGAAAAGCATGTATGTATAGAGACACAGAAGAGAAAGGAGAGCATTGGGCAGCTGTTCAACGTGGCTGGATAGGAGGGTCTGTGTAGAGAGTAGTACAGTTTACTGAGTAAGGAAGGGGAATAGGAAGAAGCTTTTGCTAATTTAGTTAGCAGGCTCCCTAGCACCTATGGGGACAGACCTGTGTATATGCATGTCCTCCAGAGCTAATGCTGTTTGAAACAAGCCTTCTGTGCTTCCCATATCAGACCTTTCTCCAGAGTTCTGCTGGGTTCTGAATTCAGTGCTCCAGGGCAAGCTCTATTAGGCCACCAGCTTCCCTACTACCCTCTTGTCACCGAGCTCATACGATTAAAAGTTATTGTGGTGTGGGGAGGTGGAAGTGGGCACCAGATATATGGTAATAGAAGGAGAGCTAATTCTTGGTGGTGAGCACATAATGTAACACATAGGTGATGTAATGCAGATTTGTACATCTGGAAACTAATTGTTACCAATCAATGTCACCCCAATAAATTTAACAATAAAAAATAAAATTATTGATCTGCTACTTTGTTGTGGCTACACTTCCCACTCTAGTTGATTCCCAAGTTAATAAAATGAAATTCTATAAACACCCTTCTCTTTTCACACCTCTCCCATCACTTCGGTCCCTGCTACCACTATAAGAAAATGGTTCCAGAAAAAGACCACTGAAAATGTGCCTCATTCCTCCTGCTCATAGAAAGACAGTGGAGAAGCAGCTGGGAGGGGTGTTGTCCAAGGAATCAGCCGCAGAGTACACCTGTTAGGTCCAGGCCCCTAGAACACAGATTCCCTCCATGGTGCTCTGTGGGCTTCTTCCACCCTTATGCTCCTGTGTCTGTGGGTGACCCTGCAGGGCTGCAGTGAGTAGTCTGGGAAAAAGTGCTCCTTCCTTTCTGGATAGCGTGGTTCCTTCATTTAATTTCTCTCAGCCCCCATTTCCAAAAAGTAGGCATTCTGATATGTCTTCCCAGGGCATTTTGAGGATCCATTAGGATAGTCTGTGAAACTTCTTTGAAAACTAAAATAGTATGAGAAGGAGTAATAGATTTGCTGTTATTCTTAGAAGGGGTTGGGATCTAGGACAATTTGGAACGGAGTTTCAAATGTAGAGAAAATTGCTATTCTGACCCCTACCCATGTTTGTATTAGATGAAACAGAATTAAAAAGAATGTTAAAATGGGATTAATATCCAGAATATATAAAGAACTCTAGTAACTCAACAACAACAAAAACCTGATTAAAAATGGGCAAAGGGCTTGAATAGAAATTTCTCTAAAGATATACAAATAGCTAAATAAATACATGAAAATATCACTGATCATTAGGGAAATGCAAATTAAAACTACAGTGAGATACCACTTCACACGCATTAGGATAGCTATTTTCCTAAAAAATAAATATAAGAAAAAGAATAACATGTTGACAAGGATGTGGAGAAAGTGGAACCCTTCTTCATTGCTGATAGGGATGCAAAATGGCACAGTCACTGTGGACAACTGTATGATGATTCCTCAGAGCATTAAACAGAGTTACTTTATGATTCAGTCACTCTACTTTGGGGGTATATACTCAAAAAAATTGAAAGCAGGGACTCTAAGAGATATTTTTACATCCTTGTTCATATTAGTAGTATTTATAAAAGCCAAAAGGTAGAAACAGCCCAAATGGCCATTGACAAATGAATGGAAACCAAAATGTTTTATAGACATACAATGGAATATCTTTCAGCCTTCAGAAGGAAATTCTGACACAGACTACATGAATGAGCCCTGAGGACATTATGCTAAGTGAAATAAGGATAAGTACTATGTAAGTCCACTTACATGAGGTACCTAGAGTAGTCAAATGGATAGAGACAGAAAGTAGAATGGTGGCTGCCAGGAGCTGGGGGAGGAGGAAAGGAGGAGTAAGTGTTTAATGAACACAGAGTTGCAGTTTAGAAAGCTAGAAAAAGTTCTAGAGATGGATGGTGGTGATGGTTGCATAACAGTGTGAATGTGCTTAATGCCACTGAACTGTACACTTAAAAATGGTTAAAATTATAAGTATTGTGTTAGGTATATTTAACTGTTTTTAAAACAGTAATGTAAAAAATTGGTTAAAGTGGTATATTTTTGAGTTCTGTTTATGTTACCACAATTTTTAGAAAAGAACATCAAAGACAGCTTTTAAGGGAAATAGAGACCTCAGACTGGCTGGCCCATTTAGTTTAGAGCAGCAATTCAGCCTCATTGGCATAGGGCCTGGGGCTTTATGAGATCCAGGAGCTTATAAGCCACCCAAACCTTTTGAGTACTAGATGGTGTAGCTACTACTTCTTCCTCTGAGTTAAGCCCAGGTGCCCAGTAGATCTCTTCAGAGAGCACTGGCCTTACTCTCAGTGGGACATCTCTGCCCAAGATTATTTTTTCATTCTAGTCCTGCTCCAGCTTCTCAGCTGTGTTTGGACCTTCTTTCTTGGTTTGGGGGGAACACAGCAGGTGCCCTGGGCCTGTGCCACCAGCAGCTGATCTACCCACCCCAGAGAGCTGAACACCAGGAGGAAATTTCCGCAGCTTTCTCGGCTCTCTGTGTTCTCAGGAATGACTTATCCTCTGTTCTCTGTAGGTTTTCTTTTCCTCCGCCCGCAGCATTGCCGTGGATGCCACCCTGAGACAGAAAGCTGAAAAGTTCCGAGCTCATTTGACCAAGAAATTTCGGTGGGACTTTGAAGCAGAGCCTGAGGACTGTGCCCCAGTGGTGGTAGAGCTCCCCGAGGGTGTGGAAACTGGCTAACTGGGAACGCTCCCAGCCTGGGAAGAACCCCTTCCCACACCGCTGCAGTCCTAGCCACTGTTCTACCCCTGCATACTGGGACCTGCCGCGGCAGTGGCCCTGCCAGGTTCTGCAAAGATGGAGCCAGAATTCCCTCCTTCACCAGTAAATAAGTTTCTTCCATGCCAAAGAGGCTGCTGAAAGCTCATTTTTGGGTTCTCTGTCAGCCTGGCCTTGGTGCTAACCTGATTGAATTCCAGATGGACTCTTACAGAAGCTCTTGGAAGAGACCTGCCTCACCCACAACCTGCATCCTTCTGAATGAGAAGGAATTAAGCCAACATCCCACTGATTGCTAATTCCACAGGGTGGTTAGAGAACAAGAAACCCTGGACTGCCAAGGGGTGTGAAATGTCAGTGACTCTAAAAGTTAAGCAGGGTAGCAGGGAGGTGAGCCAGAATTTCTGCCTGCCCTTGTTGACTAGGAATACATCATGGAAACATGGGTGTGTGACCGGGCACGAGCCCCAGACTGGGGAGACCGTAGCACAGAAGACTGTTAAGTGCAGTCTGATAAGTCATCAGCGTTTGCTTTCTCTGTCTAAGTCCCTTTGTTCTGTCCAGAGGTTCCAGTGGATAATTTCCAAGACTGTTGTGGCCCCTGACCCCAGGGGCCTTGCTGGGGCCATGCCTCTCCCAGCTATTCCATTCTGAGGCCTCAGACTGAGAAATGGGACTTGGCAACCCTCATAAATGGCCCCATTCCTCACCATGACTATTTCTGATGATGTGGAGAGTAAACAAGGAAAAGGTTCTTGCTTTGGACAGGTTTTTTTGGCCCTGTTGGAGTTCTGTGCCTTTTTTCAGAGCTCTAGAGATGAGTGATAAGCTTAGGTCTTTCCAGTTCTGCTGTGGAGCTGTCAGCCACAGGGGTGATGATGCCCCAGTTTCCTGGGAGTCCTAAGGGCATGCCCATCATGCACACAGGCCCTGCCACCCTGACTTCAAGCTGTACTATGATCAGAGTTCCTGTGCTGTTCTTTCCCAAGGCTGTGGCTCACACCAGGTTTCCAAATGAGAATTCCTGCTGGTTAAGACTTTTGATTCCATTTGTTTCCTTGGAGATGTTTTTTCAAGAGTGTAATGTCCATTAAAGTCTTTGAGTTGAAACTAAATTCCCTTGTGTGAATCTCTCCTGCGGTTCATATGACCAGTTCCCGGAGCAGCCAGGCCATTGTCCATAGACACAACATCTCCCTGCAGGGCGCCAGGAGACCCTGCCCAACCTCAGCCGTCTCTGGAGGAGGCAAACAGCCAGCAATGCCTCCTACCAGTGGGGCTTGAGACAGGCACACATGACAGGATTGAGGCCCTCTATCTGTATGATGACAAGTTTCACCTTGTGTGAACGTGCTATTCTTTTCCTCCCCAAAGCCCACTTGTCACAGCTACCTGGGGAGCTTGTTAAAAGTGCAGATTCCAAAAGAATGAAGTTCTGATCGTCCATGCTATATACCATGGACGAACCTTGAAAATGGTGTGCTGAGTGAGAGAAGCCAGACAGAAAAGGACACATGTTATATGCTTCCTTTCATATGAATTGTCCAGAATAAGCATGTCACAGGCAGCTGAGAGGTTGCCAGGGAGTGGGGAGTGACTGATAGTGGGTACAGGGTTTCTTGGGGGTGATGAAAGGTTCTGGAATTAGATAATGGTTGCACAGCCTTATGAATATACTAAAAACCAGTAAAGGTGTACACTGTAAAATGGTGAATTTTGTGGTATGTAAATTATATCTCAGTAATAATTTTTAAATGTGCAGATTCCTAAGTCCTGCCCTGCAGGGATTGAGAGGCAGTAAATCTGGATATAACCTGGGTTCTGAGGCACCCTCCGTTTTGAGTAACTACCTAGAAGTGACAGCATTGCAATTTAGTACCCAGAGCTCCACTAGGACAGAATTTGCCTCCCACTGGCATTGTTAGGGCAGCACCTAGAAGGTGGGTCATGTCACCTTGTTCTCCAAGCTCGGTGATCTTAGGTTCACACAGACCGCTCCCCATCAGCACCACCACACACACAAATGGGTTAAGGAAAAGTAGCTATTTCTGTTGCTTAATCTTCACAACAATATGTGATAAGTGCCATTATCCCATTCTACTGAAATTAAAGTAGGCTCAGAGCTTATATCGTTTTGCCTGGTAAGGACTGAGGACCAAAGTCAAGCCCCAGCCTGTTGGTGTCCCATATGCTCTGCCTCCTTCCTTCCTTGCCCTGCGTGACCAGGACAGCCTTCCCCGGCCCCTGCTTCCCAGATCTAGCCTTGGCCTGTTGACAGCCAGCTATGTGACCTGGGGCAAGCCACTTACATTCTCTGGGCCTTAGTCTGCTTGCTGCTCAGTATAAAATAAGAGTTTGCCTGGATTTGGGGTTCCTGATACAGATTTTCCAGGATCCCTCAGGTATTTAAAAATGGGCCCTTGCATTATGTTAAATGTTTTCAAAAGGGAAACTACATTTACACGGAATATGTCTGGGCTGTCAAAAAACAATAGGTCTCTTGATTGGGACTGGAGTGACATCAACCCAGTGTCTTCTGATTGCCCCTGCTGGCAGTCCTCTATGTGTCTTTGATGAGTAAAAAATGTGACAACAAATTAATTATTACTTGATACTTGCAGTATTTTTAGAAGACAGAAACCTTCCTAACAGAATCAGTGGCACCGCTGATCTCTAAGCTCCCTTCCAGTTCTAACACATCTAAAAGTGAAGCAAGCTATTGGCAGGACCTGGCCTGATTTTTAAATCCCCTCAAATACAGGCCTCCTGGGGTCTGGATCTTATTTTGCAAGGCTGCTTTATCCTATTAACAGAATCAGCAGAGGCAGTGACTTCCCAACCCCTTCTGCTGTCCCCGTGACAAGCCCTGACTGCTCTAAGCCCCGTTCTGTCTATAATTTCTCACCACTTGAGCAGTGGAGGAGTTCCCCGCTGCTGATTGCCTCTTACCATCAGTAATTATTTCCCCAACGTCATCCCCTTGTAAATATTATTTAGCATTCCCAGCGCACTGTGATATGTTGGTCTCTTCAACTAATCAGACTTTGGCTTGACCGAGATGCTGTGCCTTGCTGAGGGGGTGCTGGAAATGCTGTGTATGCCATGGGCAAGGCCATCACTGAATCATATCTGCCTGATTTAAAGCAGAGTGGAACAGGGAAGCTCACCTGAGCCACCTGCTAATCGTGGGGCCAGTCAGGTCCTGTGACTGCAAAGAATCCTCTTCTCTTCAGTCCCCTGCTGACCATGGTACTTCCTCACCTCAAGGTTCACCACATCTGACCCAAGCAGGCTTTGTTCTCATTAAAACCCTTGTAGACTCTTCTATGCCCAGAGTATTGAAGGGACTCATTCTCCTTCCTAACCCTGGGCTCCTGCTGTGAGTGGCCTCTCTGCTGAGGGGGGAGTGTCCAGCCCCTCTCCACACCAGGCCTTCTGTCCTGTGTCCTAGATCTGGTGCTCACCTGGGTAGATTCACTAGATTTCTTTGGAAAACAGGGATCCTGAGGGTTGCTGGGCTGTCAGTTCAAATGCTTGGTGTGCAGAAGGTAGAAGTAGGGGCCCCTCAGTGAAGTACTCCAGTGTCAGATGGCCTATATAGAAGAAACTCCGCAGGTCTCTCTTCCCTAGATCTTTGTCTCCAAATCACTCCATTTTTCCTCTGTCACCCTCCAAACATTCTCACCTGCCTCAAGTCTGGACTCTACACTTCCAGAGAGATGCTGACCAATGGAGTCACCTCTTGAGGAGAGGGAGCTATTACATGAGAAGCATATAAATATTCAGGACCTTCACCAAAGAGCAGAGAGGCTGAGTGAGCTGAAGAAGAAGGCGGTGGTCTCTTCATCCATCAGTGCAGAGTTAGGATTCATGGGGTAAGTTACAGGGGGGCAAAGGTTGGCTTTGTTCCTTCTTCATCCAACCAATACTTAGTACCAACTCCTGTGAGCTCACATTCTAGTGTGGGAGGGGGCAGACAATAAACATAATAAGTAGATTATAGAGTGTGTTAGTTATCAGAAATGTTCTAGGAAAAAATAGAGCAGGATAAGGGAAATTGAGAGTCTGGCAGGGTGAGAGGAGATACTGCAATTTAAATGGGGTGACATTTGAGCAAAGATTTGAAGGAGGTGAGCAAGTGAGCCATGTGGGTGTCTGGGGGAAGAAAGTTCCAGGCAGAATGAACAGTGGGTACAAAGGCCCTGGGACAGGAGCATGTTTGGTATGTTGGAGGAACATCAGGGGTCAGTATGCTGAGAGTGGAGTGATTAAAAGAGAGAATGGGGAAGCCAGGATGGCTCATTGGGTTAAGGGTTCACTTTGCAGCCCCGAGGTCTGAGGATCAAGTCCCACCCTGGCCCGTGCAGACCCATATGCTGAACGGGGGTGTGCTTCCCATGCAGGAGGCCCCCAGTTTGATTCTCACCCCCTGGTTCAGCCCCTGGCTCTAGGGGGTGTGCCTCCCATGCTGGAGGCCCCCAGCCCAGTTCCCTCCCTGCACGGCCCCTGCCCACCTGCATGGAACAAACCATGTTGAAAACTGATGACGTGAAACTATGAAGATTGTTCTGGGCTCTCTCCCTTCTATCTATCTCTATCTTTTTTTGTCAAATGCAATAAAATTAATCTAAAAAAAAAAAGAAATGGCAGCAAGATGTGGCCATTTCTAAAAAAAAAAAAAGGAGAGAGAAAGAGAAAAAATGGCGGGAAAGGAAACCTGAGAGGGATTAGATTGTCCACGGTTTAGGTGCTGTTGTAAGAATGTTGCATTTTCTCAGTGAAATGGAGACCCATTCGATGGTTTTAAGCAAAAGAGTGATGTTGTGATCTGACTTTTGTTTTAACAAGATCACAAACTGCTGTGCTGAACGTAGATTGCACCAGGCAGGTGGAAGAAGGGAGACCAGTAAGAAGTCTAGTGCAGTAATCCAGGAGAGAGAATATGGTGATTCAGATCAGAGCAATATTAAGTGTGCACACTGGGGCCTTCTGGCCTGATAACCTCTACTTCTCTAAAGCCTGAGAACAGTGACTTGTTTGGGTCCCCCCTCCCCCAACCCAGGAATCCCCTCTCTACTGTCTCATCCTGGGATCTGTCAGCCCTTTTCACAAAGTCCGCAAAGTAGTACATTTGGGTAGGCGGAGCAATGATGAAGGATTGGGAAATCTGGGCAATGGAGTGGAGGTGGGGATTCAGGGGGCTCTGTTAAGAAGTACTAATGGGGAGGAAGCCGGGGTGGCTCAGTGAGTTAAGCACTCACTTTGCAGCCCTGGCCGTGCGGAGCCATATGCTGAACTGGGAGCTCCCCCAGTTCAGCCCTCTCTCTGTATCTCTCTGTATCTCTCTCTCTCTCTCTCTCTCTCTCTCTCTTTTTCTCTCTCTCTCTCTCTCTGTCAAAAATAAATAAATAAATAAATAAATATTAAAAAAAAAAAAAAAGAATGGGTGAGTCAGAGGCCCTGAGAGGCTGTGGTCACACCACCAGCACCTGGTGGGTGTTCTTGCTGCCATTGGTGATGAGGGTTCCATTGATGTTCAGTTCTCATGACTGACAGAGTTGAGGGCATGGGAAGCCTCTATGGGTACTAATTTGTCCTGGTCAAGAATCTTTCATGCACTCACTCCCACCATGGAATTTCCATGGACTTTAAGGTGAGTAAGCTCAGCGAGCACGTAGTGGGGCCTCCTTGCTGTTGGGCACTGTGTGGTCATTTTCTTCCCTTATTCAGGTAGAGTACCAGGTCTTCAGGGAAGGTCTTATCATTCATCATACGGACGAAATCAAAGCTCAGAATGGTGAGGCACAGGAGCCAGAATTCCAGCCCACCTGTTTGAGTCCAGCACTGCCCTGCCCCCACGCAGATCTCCTTAATAAGGACAGTTACATAATCTGTGATAATTACCAGTTCATCCAAGGATGCCAGCTGACAACTGGTGATGTGAGCCACTTACAAGGGTGGTGGGCAGGCCCATTGGCTTCTTGGGTTGTGACAACTTGCTAAAGTTTCTGCCCAGACCCTTTGTGTCCATATCTGGCCTGTGAGCACACTGGACCAACCTGGCTCAGGTGAGGTAGCACCTAGTGTGGAAGGAGGGGGAGTATTATCTGGTCCAGAACGAGGTTGCTTCTGCTCTCCTATGGACCAGTGGGTCCACCAAGGGGCTGCCCAGGCCTCTCCCAACCTGTCCTGCCAGAATTACTGTTGAGTTTTGCAAAGGTGCTTGCTTTAGAGAAAGTTGCCACCAGATGTGGGGTCTCTAATGCCCAGACTGCCTCTGGGCAGGCCTGTGCCCTGGCTACCCCCCTGTGGATCAATAAGCTGTTTCATTCTGAATCTAGCAGCCTGAAGGTAGAGAACGGGGTTTAGGGGGGTCTCTGTGGTACATTTTAAGTGAAGAAGTCTATACCTTTGTTCATTTATGTCCTTTGCTCATTTTTCTGTTTGATCTCTGTATTTTTTAAAATGTGAATTTATCTTATCATATATCTTAAGATTAGAAATATTTCCTTGAATTTGCCTTTTAATTTTATGATATTTTGAAATGTATGCTTTAGTTTTTCTATGTCCAATATGTTGAGTTTGTTCTTGATTTGACTTATCCTCATTGTTTTAAATAATGCTTAAAAGTCCATTCCCAAAATGTAATATATGTGAGCCTATATTTCGTTCTGGTTTTTCCCAATGTCTCATGCTTTTTTATTTTATATTTTGTCACAGTCAAAACCATGTTTCCTTAGCCCCACTTAATCCATCTCCACTCCTACCTGTCACATCTGTTCTCAATCTTTTCTTCTCTAAATTTTAAGTCCTCACACACCATCTCATGTCTCCATCCTGTCCTTTCCTCAGCCACGACAGGCTTCACACAAACCTCCTGATCCCCTTGGTATTTATAGCGAGAACATACACATAACTGGCCTTCGGTATCCCAGACTGGCGGTGCACAGTGCTTTGCTTGATGCTTCTCAGGGGCTAGGACCATTTGCTCATGATCTGCACTGCCTTGCTCCAAGCATGAGGCTAAGTGCATAAATGCACAACTCATTTCTGTTCACCTCTCTTCTGCTGTCAGGCCTCCTTTGCTGAGGAAGATTTTTTCTACTCGATGTCATCCTTGGTAGGAGTGCCAATACAGAACCCTACTCCATCCTTCCACCCACAGGGATAGATACACAACTCCAGCTATGCTCCTTGGCATCTTCCCTGGAATGCTTCTTCTAGAACAGGGGTCTCCAAACTACGGCCCGCGAGGCCCTCTCATCCGGCCCGTGGAGACCTTTTTATCTGAATAAAATAATATTAAATAAATAATTAAAAATAACATCTATGTTTTGATTCTTTTTTATTTGGACCTCGAGTGTGTAGTCGGCCCCCAAACTGCTGTTTGATAGTTAATGCGACCCGCGGGCTGAAAAGTTTGGAGACCCCTGTTCTAGAAGATGCAGAAGGATACCACCTGCTTTTGGAATTATAGTGCTAGAGGACTCTCAGCTGGACCTAATAGGGCTTATCATCCTCATCAAAGAAAAAAAAAAAAAAAGGAAAGCTGGGATGGCTCAGCGGGTTAAGTGCTCGCTTTGAAGCCCCAGGGACGGAGGATCGAATCCTGGCCCCAGCCCATGCGGACCCACATGCTGGGGCCTATGTGGGAGGCTCCTGGCCCAGTTCCTGCCCTGCGCAGCCCTGTGCCCGCCTGTGGAGTGAAACTATATGGAAAACTAAAGTCAACTATGGAGACTGCTCTGGGCCCTCCCCCTTCTCTCTGTCTCTCTCTGTTTCTCTCTATCAAAAATCAATAAAATAAATCTTAAAAAAAAAAAATTATAAGCAAAAAAAAAATCTTCTCATCAGAGATGAGGATGAGACCAACAGAGAAGGAAGCCAAGCTAAGAGAGGAGCGTGAGAGAAAGCCAATATCCCTGGAGCACCTGGATCCAGCCCCACCTACAGCCCATGATCCTGCACAAGCCAATACAATGGTCTTTTTTTTATTTTTAGATTTTACTTTATTATGTTAAGAACACTTATCGTGAAATGTACCCTTTCAACAGATTTTTGTGCAATACAGTAGTGTTGACTATAGGTACAATGTTATACATAAAATCTCTATTAATAGAACTTATTCATCTTGATTAACTGAAACTTTGTTGATTGGTAACTCTTCATTTTCCCCTCCCCCAGCCCCTGGCAACTACCATTCCATTCTTTAATTCTTTGAATCTGACTAGTTTAGATATCTCATACTATTCACAATAGTCAAGACGTGCAAACAACGAAAATGTCCATTGACAGATGACTGGATAAAGAAAATGTGGTCTAGCCATACCATGGAATACTATTCAGCCTTAAAAAAGAAGACAGTTCTGCAATATGTGACAACATATATGAACCTTAAGGACATTATGCTGAGTGAAGTAAACCAGTCACAGAAAGACAAATACGGAGCCTTTTCCTTTAAGCCCCTTTGCCACAGGTTTCTGCCCTTGCTGCCAAAAGACTCCTGATTAATTCACTCCTCCCACTGTGAAGCTTTGGCCTTTATTGTCTGCTCATCTGCAAAGCTCCTAAGATGGCAGCAGCATTCAAAGGAGCTTTAGAGACTGGAAGCTCATCCTGCAGTTGGTGAAACCGAGATCCCAGGAAGGAAAAAGAACTCATCCAAGGCCACATGGTGAGTTGCTTAATGCCCAAAGGGGAAAGAAAGCTTGAACTCACTGGCCAGCAGCCTGAGCGCTGCTCTGGGCCTCAGTGAGGGCGCTGGAACCCTGACAGGCTAGTGATCTGTTGTTCTGGGATGTGTTGCCCAGATGGAATTGCCACCTCCCCCGAGCGTGTGTGCAGCCAAGGAAGCGCTCCGGGATGGGCCAGAGCGGGGTGGGGAGGGCGCCCAGCTCTGCTGTGGCTGCTGCTCCTGACTTCCTGGCCTCTGTCCGGAGAGCGTGTAGTGGTCACAACCACAGCTTCCATTTACTGAGGTCACACTATGTGCCAGGCAGCAGGTTAAGCCATAGCAGAGCTTTACATACATTAGCTCTTTGCAGCCTGGTAGCATCCACGTGAAGGAGGTGCATGCTGTGGGGTTTCCCATATGACCAGTGAGGAAGCAAGCCAGAGAAAGTAGGAACTTTCCACTCACCCTATCGTTGAGCCGGTTGCTTTGACTACAGAGCTTAAGGCTTTCCCCTTGTTTTAGGCGAGGCAAACTCGGATGCCAGCAGGGGTCAGACAGGCAATGTGGTTGAGTGGACAGAGGCTTTGTCTGTTTCAGTGCCGGCCCAGCGCAGCCAGTTTAGGGCAGACTTGTCAGAGCTTCCAGTTTTTAAGAGAAGCTGGAAATCTGGATTTTTATGTGAAACTTTATCTATTTTTAAATGTTGGCAACAAATTTAGACTTAAAAAAAAACAACACTGTGCAAGCCATCCAAATGCACATTTACAAGCCAGTGGACTGCAACTTTTCTGCTGTACTATACTCCTGTGTAGCTGGAGGATGATGTTCTAATACATGGGGTCTCTGTCCATCCCCTGGCAGGAGAATTGACCCACCTGGATGAGAAACAGGATGTTGTAAGACCCCAGCCCTGCCCCCACCCTCATTCATTCTTGAGTGTGTCTCAAAGGCAAGGCCCTAGGTGTGGGGGCAGGGTGGGATGTTGTGTGGGAACCCCAAGAGAACAGGCAAGCTTATCTAATTTTACAGGTAGGGAAATTGAGACCAAGTGAGACAATGTCAATAGCCATCATCTCACAGTAACTCAGTGAAGGAGCTGCAGAGGTCTTTGTGAGCCACAGGTGTGGGGCTCTTATCACAATGTTATGCAGCTGATGGTGTTTGGCTAGGAAGAGCAAACACCTGGATTCTGGGCCAGCCTTACCCAGAAAATGATAATACTAGGGTAAGGTGACCAGATTTTAACATTGGTAAAGCGGGACACCATTGACCGGAGGGGAGGGGGTTCTTGATTAAAAATTTGGTCTGTCTCCCATCGTTCCCTAGCTTGTCGTACATTCTTTCCAAAAATCGGGATTTTTTAAAAATGCTGTGGGACGCAGGACAAATTGTTAAAAATCGGGACTGTCCCGCCAAAAGCGAGACGTCTGGTCACCCTATACTAGGGAAGTCACTGAACCTCTCTGAGACTCAGTGTCCTCATCTGTTAAATGGGAACCGTAGCCACCTCTCAGATAAGAGTGAAGAGCAAATGAAACAAGAATGGGAAAGCGTCTGGTACACAGCAGGTCAGTGATGCCTCTTTCCTTCCCCTCTATCGGGGACATGGGGTGGGGGTGGGAGGAGAGACCTTTTCATGAGCGTCACTCAGTCTAGTCCTTCATGCCTTTGCTCAGGTTCTTGACTCTTGTTAGGTCCACACTGAACACAAGCTTGGTCATCTGTCGGAATCCATTAGCGGGGAAGGTGAGGTGGCTGACGGGGCAGCAGGGCTGTATAACTTTGGAGATGGATGAATTGACCATGATGCCCTTTCCTTCTCAACGTGGTGCCCCAGGCAGCCCCTGAACACCGCAGAGAGCTGGCCCTTGAGAGAAAACCTACTCCTCTTTCTTAATCCACTTCAAGTGCCCTTGTATTAGAGTAGGCAGAGATGGGCCCAGAGAGGTCACGTCAGGGCTGGCATTCAAGCTGTCCTGTGTCCAGCCTGGAGCATGGGCTCTGTGGGATGAGGCTGCTCAGTAGGGCAGGTGGCCCTCTGGCCTCATCTGCCCCCAGCTCAAGAGCCACGTGCAGGACCTGAACACTCCACCTGGTGCCCACCAGGAAGCCACAGCTCAGCAACCGTATTGGGAGTTTGATCCCACTGGGACCCTTGGACAAGTCCTTGAGCTTCTCTGGGGCTCAGTTTTCTCCACTGTAAAATAGTGATATTGGCTCTGGCCCAGACTTCTGTGAAACCCCAGTGTCCAGGCCCTGTTGGTGGGGGGGGGGGGCGTGCATCACCCCAGGAGCAGGAGACTGAGGACACTTGCAGCCCCTTCTGTGTGCTGCATCTGGAGCCCGGGCCCGGGCGCTGGGCACGCACTGCATTATCATGACATGCCACAGCCCAGTGTGTCCCCTGTCCTGCCTGGGAGTCAAGGGGCTGTACCTGCTTCGCCTCCAGGTCACTAGCCCTCAGCCCTGGGCCTGGCACAGAGGACAGTGAGTGAATCGATGAGTGAAGGGATGAATAATATCCCCACAGCAGTACTCGTCAAGCCCCTCCATGTGCCAGGCTCCTATACACATCATCCTTCATCCTGATGGCAGTCTTGTGCTGTGGAGGAGGCCACAGCCCTCCCCCATCATCTGCTCACTATGCATGCACACCCTTCTCTCTGGACCGGGGTTCCCAAATCTCCCCAGAGCCCAGACCTGTCCCCAAGAGCCTGACCCCAGTGCAGCCACCCACAAGCTCCCCTAAGGAATTAGCAGCCTCATCCCACATCCTTGGCCTGACAGGACCGGGGACTCTCATCTCCCCAGCCATGAGATTGGCCCCCAGAAAAATGACTGTACCTCAGCCTCCCCGTGTCTGTTCAGCCTGAGGGTCCCTACATGGCTTTGTGCTGACCCCCACCCCAACCCACCCCCTCTTCCTCAGTAAGAATGATCAAAGTTGAGCCTCCTAGACCCTGGGGAGCAGGGCTGAGACTAGTCAGGTGAAGCTATAAGAGACAGCTTTAAAACCTCAGCATGAGGTAGAACTTAGAGTCAAAGCTGCCCACAGTGGAGTGGGCTCTTTGGAAGAAGTGAGTTTGCCGTTTTCAGAGGTATGCAAGTGAAACCTAGGCAGCTTAATGGGGCGCTAACACAGTTACCAGGAGAGTAGCTTCACTAGGCAACTGTGAAGTTCCATTCCAGTTCTTAGACCACAAAGCTCCTATTTTTAGGATTTTCTTCCCAAGCTACCCTGTAAGAAAGGGACGAGCATTAGCAGACCTGATTCAGGGTAGGTGCTGGGTGGTGCCTCCAGCCACCAGGTGGGCATGGAAGCTGAGGACTCCTGGTTCAAGTTGTCAAAATGTGGGAATACATGGGGGCAGCTTTCTAGGGGCCCAAGGCCATGGAACTGTGAAGGCCTGTACATCCAGCCCTCTAAGGAACACCCACTGGACCTCTCCTTCACCCAGCCTCCCTCTCACATTCATCTGTCTCTCACACGCTCCTGGACAGACACAGCAGTACCCACATCCAAACCAGTGACACCCATCAGATGCACATATATGTTGTGCACAGGGACATCCACACAGAGACATAGAGACATAGACCCACACAGACACCCACGTGCATGCAGGCATGAACATGGGCCCCACCCCCTTATGAAGCCCCTGCTCAGCCGCCCTGGCTGAGGACGGTGGGCAGGATGGTGTGTGTGTGTGCTAGGTCCTTGTTCTGAAGTCTAGTTGTGTGGAAGCCACTTCCTGTCCCCTTGTCTGACTATGCCTATTGGGGATCAGCAGGGCTGGGGCTGCAGGAAGTTGGCAGAACAGTTCAGCAGGGCTCAGAGTCAGCTAATCTGGGTTCAGGTTTTAGTTCTACTACCTTCTAGCTCTGTGACCTTGGGCAAGTCATTGGACCTCTCTGATCCTCAGTTTTCTCATCTGGAAAGTGGGCATATACAATAGTACCTCTTAGACCCAATAATCTCTGTATCTCCCAAGCCTAGCCCATAGTGGGTGTTAAGTAAATAGAAACTGTTGCTGTTGACTTGGGACAGAGGCTCACCTTACAAATGGGTACTTCCTGATTGCAGCCTGGCACACAGTGAGGATGCTATATTCACCAGCTGTCATCTCCATGCCTACTTCAGTAGGCTGCCTGGTGGTTGAACCCATGTGTCTCACTTGCAGGGACCTAAGGCTGTGAGTGTCTTGCCTGGACGGGAGCAGACCCCAACCCCCTGGTGACATGTTGGCTCACCCTGGGGTTTGGGGTATTTACTATTGAACAGTGAGTGAGCAGCCCCTCAGGTACAACCTAGACTAAAACCTTAGCAATTTAATACCACTACATTCTAGAACCATGGACTGCAAAATCCAGAGGCTCTTGCCAGAATATTTTAGACTCTCAAGGATCTCAAAGCACAGAGAATCTTGAAGCTATAAAGGGTCTTGCAGACATCTGGTCCAGCTGCCTCATTCCTGAGATAGAATCCCAGAAGTAGGGAGCCTCAGAACAGGAAGAGAACATTTATTGAGTGCATTCCAGTCCCATGTGACAGGAGAGGGAAACTGGCCCAGAGAGGGTGAGGGTTGCACTGAGGTTTTATGGCAATGTCGAGACTAGAACCCTGGTCCTGGCCTCACAGCCTTGGTCTTGGCCCCTCTCTGGAGGCCTGGAGGAGATGAGGGAAGGCAGAGGAGGAAACATTTAAACCAAAGCAAGGATTTCCAGAGAACATTTAAAAAACTTAAACCAGAAAGAAAATTGGGGAAGGGTACCGTTTCGCTTTATTTTATGCCTTGTCTTCTTCCTCTGGGCACTACTCATTCTCCGCAGCTCTCAGCCGGCCTCCAGCTCTGCTCACAAGCTGCTGCCAGCCGCCCACAGGCTTCCTAAAATGGTCTCTGGAAGCTAATTCCAGAGGGTGCATGGCAGAGCAGGCCTGGGGGAGGGGGCGGTAGGTGGGGCGGCGCTTCCTTAGCTGGCTCAGGCCAGGCGCTGGGAGTCTCCTGCGGCTCACAGGGGGCTGCCCCCAGTCCCAGCTGGGGTGCCTGGGCCCCTCTGCGTGAGGGGAGGGTGTGGTCCTGCTCCCACCACTCCCTGCCTCCTTACTGCCTGACTCCTCAGAATAGATCATGTACTTTTCCTTACTAAAAATTACTTTTTAAAAAAATATGTAGTAATACATCTTTATCATAAAATAATCAGGAAAGTGTAAAGAAGAAAATTAAGATCACCTGTAAACCAGTTTCTCTAAATGAAACAGCCATTAACATCTAAATGTATATACATCCAGACTTTGGACCGAGAACGTATTATAGAAAGAGCGGCTGACTCAGTACATAATGTTCTAAAGCCTGTCATTTCTTTCAATCATATGTTCACTAACATCTGTCCTCGTCAACAGTTGCACTTCTACAACATGAATTTCAGGGGCTGCATATAACTCCACTATACTCTAGTCAACCAACCCCTATTGGTGAAAAACTTTATTTTCCCCCCATGAGAAACAATGCATAATTTATTCTTCTAATCTAAATCTTTGTGCTTATCCTAATTATTTTCTTAGAACAACTTCCTGGAATTGGAATACTGGTCAAAGTGTTTACACGTAAAAAAAAAAAAAAAAAGATAAATGCAAAATTATGGCTGTAGTCTCTCTACAATGAACATGTAATAAAGAAAAATTAGAAAATACAGATAAGGAAAAAAAATCTCCATAAGTTTCCCTAATTCTTTTTTTTTTTATTTTTTTTTAAAGATTTATTTTATTGTTTGAGAGAAGGTGAAAGAGAGAAGTGGGGAGAGCCCAGAGCAGCCTCCATAGTTGTACATCGTTAGTTGTGACATAGTTTCATTCCACACAAGTGGATGTGGGGCTGTGAGGGGTGGGAACCGATCTGGGGGCCTCCTGCATGGGAGGCATAAGCCTTCACCACCATCCCCACAGTTACTAACTGCACCACAGTTCAGTATATGGATTTGCAAGGGTCAGGGTCTGTATTTAATCCCCGGACCTCATGGTTGCAAGGCAAGCACACAACCTGCTGAGCTATCCTGGCATCCCCAAGTTCCCCTAAGAATTACTACCAGGATACAGTTAAGAATTTTGCTATAAAACACCTAGGCTGTTTTGTGTGTATGTGTGTGTGCACGTGCACACATGTGCATGTGTGTATATGTGAATATACACACATGCACATGTAATGGAATTCCACTGTACATGCTGTTTTGTAAAACATTGACCCTTTGTCAGTAAGTTTACATTCACAGCATCACTTTTATCAGCCATAGAGTATTTCCTTGTGTGTGTATGTACCTGGGCTTAGCATAAACACTCCTATTGTTGGGGAACAAATTTCTGATCTTGCTAGAGTATGAACAGCCATCCTTAGGCTTGATAGTAGTGGAACTGCTGGGCCAAGGGGCTTTCTGTCGTTGATATTATAGCATTTGTGACCATAAGTCTAAATACCAAGCTGGCACAGAGGCTCATGCTTCCCTGTGCCTACGGAAAGAACCTGCCATCTGTAGAGCTAGGCAGGAAGCTTGTGCTGCAGCTCCTCCTCTCCAGGCTGATTGCTTAGAAGAAGGCCTTGGCCTTGAATAGGGCCTTTGCCCAGGAAGGGTCATTTGTGCCAGCAGCTCTGGACAGAAGCTGGAGATGAGGATCTGCATCAAGTTCAGGCATTTCTGTTTCTTTGAACTCTTGCTGCTCACCGAATTCCTATTCATTAATCTGCTCCAGAATGAATGGAACCAATCCATGCTGTGTGATGAGTTGGAACATTAGCGCTGCCCTGTGAGAACAGTGAAGTGGGACAGCCCATGCGATGTGCTCTGGCATGCTGGCACTGCCCAGGGAGACATTTCTTTGGTCAGAGGTACTCTGCCCAGTGCCCCTGCCCCAACTTGGTCCCCTTTTGTCACTTGATTCAGGGGAGATTCACCTCTCAGTGGCTTCTTTATCTCCCTCTCCCCCTCCCTCTCTTCTCTTCTCTCTCCTTTCCTCTCCTCTCCCCTTGCTTGCTTTCCTGCTTTTTTTGCTTTTCTTTCTTGCTTTTCTTGCTTTCTTGCTTTCTTTCTCTTTCTTCCTCTCTGTACTGGGACTGTTGGGAGTAGTAGGTGGACAATGATGTCCCTCAAAAAACACCCACTCGTGCCCAAGCCTATGGAGGCAAGGTGGGCAATGACCTGTGAGCCTGTCAGCCACCCCCATGTACTCTTGGGGACAGCTTCTGGGAGACTGAAGTTGAAGAGACTTGGAAAAAGGACAGAGCACACCCTTGGCCCCTTCAGCTGGATGGGAGCATGGGAAGAACAGGGTTCTTGTCTGAATGCTCTAATAATAAAAATATCAATAGCTAACATGTAAGAGCACTCAGTACATAGCTGGCACTGTCCTAAGTATTTAAGTGTAGTACCTCAGTAGTCATAAGAAGTAAGTAGGTGCCATTATCATCCCCATTCTATAGATGGAAAAAGTGAGGTACAGAGAAATTAAGTAACTTTCTTAACCCAAGATCTCATAGCCAGCAGGTGGCAGAGCTGGATTGAAGTTTATGCTTGTCCGTGAACATAAACTCACTGCTCCAGGCTACATCCCCAGTGCCTAGAATTCATGCTTGTGACGTAGTAGCGGCTCAATAAATCTTTGTGGCAGGAATGAGCAGGATTTGCACTGGGAAGGTGTTGTTATGATGGAGTGGTGCCATAGCAAGCATGTAGTGCAGTTAAGAGAGACCTGGAGCCAGGCTGCTGGGTCCAATACCACCTCACCTGTGTGATGCTAGAAATGTCACTCGCCTCTGAACTTCACTTTCTCCACCTGTAAAAATAAGAGATCATAGTGCCTTCCTCCCATTGTGGGGTACTGAGCAAATGCTCATGAGTATTTAGCTGCTGTTAGTATTACGTTATTACAATGACACCACAAGCATTTAACACTGGGTTTGGCTGCACCTCGCTTTCGCCCATACCCCCTATCTGGATGCTGCTGGGAGCCTGAGGGGGTGCTGGGCTAGAACCCCTCCCTTTCACCCCATATCAGGAAAGAGACCCTGTGGACACCTGTTCCCAGCCCCAGCTGCTATTCTTAGTCCCTCCCCACATGGTTCATCCACAGGCATTTTCCCTCCTAAACTCCCTCTGTGTTTCCATAGGAACCAGGGGAGGGTGGAGATGGGGGAGGGTCCTCCCCCATGGAAGGGAACTTCATTTGGGGCTGTTTGGGAGCGGCTGGCAGTGCCTGGCGAGCTTCTCCCACTGCTCCTCCCCAGACCCCTCCCTGAACATCATGTTCCCCTGACTGTGTTTTTTAATACATTTATCCTGTGCTTAATTTATCCAGCATTGTGATCAGATTTAGCCGAGAGTGCTCAGCACACCGCGGGACCAGCCTGCATACTCATGAGCCGATTCATTCATGCCACCCAAGAGGATGCCAGGTGCCAGGCCCCATGGGCAGCAGCCCGATCCACAGATCATGCCTGCTGCAAGGGCAACCCAGGGTCAGGGGTCAAGGATCCGGGCTAGAGCAGGCAGGTGTCTTAGAGCACAGCGTGTGTAGGGCCTCACCGGTCAGAGGCTGTGGAGCTAAACTGGGTTTAAACCCTTGCCACTGCTAATGAAGTCACTTACCTCTCAGTTTACTCATCTGCAAACAGGAAGAGTAATGCTGCTGCCCTGGGTCACTTGACTGGATAATAAGTAAATGATCACAGGAAGGAGGGCTCAGTGATCCACCCATTTCACTGTCATCATTATAGTCACTACTGAGCAGTGGTTCATCTGGTCTAGTTTGCGGGAGAGAAATAGGCAGTAGGATGGATGGTACATAGTTCTGTTCTGATTGGAGGGGGGAGGTTATGTGTGTAAGGGGCGTGTTTCTCTCTGGCCTGTTCCTGCCTCCTGATTCGAGCTCCCATCGAGTGAGCATGTAAAGGCCACTCCCCAGGGAGGCAGGAGAAGCCCAAGGAAGCATCCAGCCTCTGAGGGGGGCCACAGTGATCCCCCTGATGTGAGCCGGACCCTGGGCCAGCAGGTCAGCGGGGAGGCTGGGGCTCTGGAAGGAGGCTGGGCTCTTGGCTCTAGGCTCTCCTGGCCCATGGGAATGTCTATGTAAGCTCACTCCATTCACATTCATTCTGTGTTTCCTGATGCCACTCCCATGCTGAGCACTGAGGACACTCTTGTCCTCAAATAGATCTCATTCCATGAGGGAGGTGAGCTCAGGCTAGGGAGTAGTCAGAACCTTCAGATGAGGCCAGATCAACTTCTGTGGAAGGTGAGAAGAGGAAGTCATCCCAGCTGGGGCATCTAGAAAGGCTTCCTGCAGGAGGTGGCATTTAGGCTGAATGTCAAAATTGTGACTGTAAAGAGAGCAGATGAATCAGAAGGACATTTGGGACAGCAAGGGTGAAGGCCTGGCAATGGGACCTCTGCTTGGGGGTGTTGGCCAGATGGAGGCCAGGAGAACCATGAGCCCCAGGCAGGGGGCTCCTGACTTCAGCCACCCATTTAAGCAAAGAGCTGCCCTTCACACGCACGTGTGCACGCAGGGCTCGTGTTCAGCTTGCTAGAGAAAAGGGTAGAGCTGGGTTTCCGGATTAATCTATAATTAAATCAGCACAGATGCCATGGAGCTGTGGTGTCATTAGAGAGCTGGTGAGGGCAAACGGTGATCTCTCTGTCCTGCTAGGTTGCTGGGAGCCAGGCCATGCACAGACCACCACTGGGGGTGAGGGGCAGGCGTAGGAGGCCAGAGCTTCATCCAGGAATAAGAAAACCAGAAGCTCACGCTTGGTCACGCTAGGGCTCCCATCACTATCTTGGTTAATCATGACAATAAGGTACTACTATTTGCTCCCATTTTACAGATGGGGAAACTGAGGTACAGAGAGCAAAGGGGTGGATTAGCCTGGTTAAGTACATGGGTTTTGAAATCAGTAAACCTTAGGTTCAAAATTCCCAGAGGTGCCTCTTATCAGCTACATGGCCTCAGGCAGATTGGCTACCCTGTCTGTTCCCTAGTTGGGGAAAAAACACTTTTCCTTCAAAGTATAAGGATTGAATGAGGCAACCCATGCAAAGACGTTAGCACAGTGTTGCTAAGTGCCCATCAAATGCTACTACTCATCACACTTTGTTGTATTCGCTTGTTTCTTGTCCATCTCTCGCTCTAGAACATGGGCTCCATGAAGACGGGCTGTGTCCCTCTTGTTCTTTGTTGTGACCCCAGCACCTTTCCCTTGGTAGTGTTCGGCAAATATTAGTATCTGATACAGCATTCAGCAAGTTGCCAATGCTAAATAAATATTAGATACTATTTTTTCTATGTTCTGCTTTGTTCTGAAAAGGATTTGAGGAGACAAGCATTATTATTGCTGTCATCATCAATGTTGGCTTTGTTATTATCACTGCCATGTCCCAAGTCTGCTATTCAGAGCTGGTCCTTCCTGAAATGGGTTCAGGAAAAGTGCAGAAATATTCAAGGAGCCTCAATTTACAGGTGGCTGCTAAGAGGTAAAGGAGCAGATTGGAGACCTGTCTTCTGGAGGGAACCTCTGGGGACAGTTGTAGAAACCTCTGAGCTACCCAGCAGGCCATAGCCTGTGTGTAGGGGGTGGGGGGGATGAGGCTGGAAAAAACCTTTCTCTTGTCATCTGGGAGGCTTTGGACTTGCAGAGAGAGCCAAGGGTTTGGAGCCTGTAGCCCACTTAAAGCAGATTGGATCTAGGGAATCAGCCAATGGTGGTTCAGGGGCATTTAGGGATCATTATTAGCGCTGCCCTGTGGGGCAATGGTTTCCAACCTGTCTAGTAGGATCTGAGGTTTAGTACACAAATAACTTAAAGTTCTAGATCAGGGGTGTCCAGCCCTTTGGCTTCCCTGGGCCACATTGGAAGAAGAAGAATTATCTTGGGCCACACATAAAATACACTAACATGATGAGCTTAAGGTGGGGGGTTGGGGGGAAGGTTGCAAAAAAATCTTGTCTTAAAGTTAATGAATTTGTGTGGGGGCGCAGTCAAAACCGTCCTGGGATGCATGTGGAACATGGGCCACAGATTGGACAAGCTTGTTTTAGAGTGTTTTTTGTTGTTATTGTTTTGTTTTGTTTTTGTTAAGAGAAACAACTTTAATGTAACACTCTATTCTAACATTTACTATTTACAACAAATAACAATGGCCCCTCCCTAAGAGGAAAACTGGCTCTCAAGTAGGGAGGTCTGGGAATTGAAGTGGGGCTGCCCCTCCTTCGTGGCCTTGAGGGAACCCCAAAAAAGCTACAATGTTCTCCTTGCATCAGGTGAGAGCCAGCCCCGTGCACCCCAGGGGTTTCCACTGTGTCTCGGCACATAATAGTGTTGCAGTAATAGTAACTGGAACATGCTCCCCCACCAGCCAGGCCATGCCGTGGGCGTGGGAGGACCTGAGCCCTGGGCTGCACTGAATCCTGTGTCAGTCCACATGTGAAGCCCAGTGAGCATGGGGAACTAGCCTATACCAAGCTCTCCTTCCCTGACTGTTCAGTGTGGAATGAGGTCACTTCCAGGTGTCCTGGATTCCCCACAGCTAGGGGTCAAGGCCAGGCTGGGGCCCCTGTCGGGGAGGCAGGGCCTCAGAGCAGGAGCATGACCCTAGTTAAAGCTTGTTCTGGCTCCATCTGAGACTGGCCTGGTTTGCTTCCAGGTTTTGTTCTTTTTAAAACTGGTTCACTCAGTGGGTATTTAAGACAAAAACCACAGACCTCGGTCTCATTCGAGGGGAAAAAATAGTATAGGGGGCTGGGGATCCAACAGATCTAGGTTGAATCCCAACTCTGCCACTTACCAGCCATATCTAAGTTACATCACCCTTCTGAGCCTCTTCTGTGTAGTGAGGATAAGAATAGCTGCCACCTCATGGGTTTGCTGTGAAAAAAAACACACGAGATGAACTGTGAACGCACCCAGGCACACAGTAGGAGCTCAATAAATGTCCATCATTGTGGCTGTAGTGGGAATCTCTTCCATCCAGTTAGGGTATGCAGTACCATGCATACCCTAAGTGCTCAATCAGTGTGTCTTAAATGGTGAATTTCTCAAAGTCCTTTCAAGTCTTCTCAGCTCATTTCTAACCTCTACCTGTTGATTCATGTCTTTCATTGAGTCTGGAAAATTTTTTGTGTCCTGCCTATTCTCCCATCTCTCCATTTACTCTTCTTGGAACTCCAGGTAGACATTTGTGATGCCTTCACAGTCTGTCCTTTGTGTCTTGTATTTCCCCTTTTCTCCCTTGTTCTCCTTTTTTCTCTGCTATGTTCTGGATAATTTCTTCAGATTTCTGGTTACATTTTTTTTTCTCTTCATCTGATGTTAACTTGCTCGTTACCCTTTCTAAGAGTTTAAAAATTCCAATTAGTATTATATTTTTCATTACTGGAAGGTTGACTTGGTTCTCTTTCAAATCTGCTTATTTTCTTTGGAAAGTCTCTTTTAGCTTCCTCTATTATTTCTCTAAACACATTCTTTGTGTATTTATTTTATATTTCCAATCCAATAATACAAATATCTGAAGTCTGGAGTGTCTGATTCTGTTGTTTGCTATTTCTTCTGTCTCGCTCAGGGTAGTGTGTTGCTTTAATGCTTTGAATTTTTAAAAATTGTCAGTTGGAACTGTGGCTGTGGGAATTCACTGAGGACTGGGTTGAGGATGTTTTCTTCCAAGAGCATTTGATTTTACTTCTGTTAAGCACCTGGGACTTAACTGTATTTTTTATACTTTTATAAAGTGAGCTGTTTCCTAAAAAGTGAAGCCCACAAGACATTAAAGGGAACTACTAATACTATTCTACCTTCTGCTATCACTGATTGGTAGTAAAACTTTATACAAATTGAATAATGCAAGATTCTTTATCATGATACAATATTTGTGAGGTTCACCTATGTTATTGTATGTACTAATAATTTGTGAAGTATTCCATTGGATGAATATACCACAATGCATTTATTTATCTATTCTCCTGTTATAGACACTTCTGTGCTTTCCAGTTTGCTACTATGAATGAAGCTGCTAAGAATATTCTTGTCTATTACTTTTGCTGAAAATAAAAACTTATTTTTATTGGGTAGATACCCAGGAGTGAAATTATTGGGTAATATCATATATGGATGTTTGGCTTTTGTAGATTCTGCCAAATAGTTTTCCAAAACGATTGTGCCAATTTACCCTCCCATCAGCCACAAAAGAGGGTTCCAAGTGTTCTGCATCCTCACCAGCACTTGGCACTGTGTGTTTTTAATTTTTGCCAGTGTGGTGGGGATGGAGTGGAATTTCATTGTGGCTTTAATTTGTATTTTCCCAATGATCAATGATGCGGAACACCTTTTATGTTTATTGGTTATTTTGATAGACTATTTGATGCATGTACAAATCTGTTACCTTCTTTTTTTATTTCTTTGAACTTAGAAGGAATTGGAATTCACTGGAAAAGTAAAGTGACGCATATTCCACATACATAACACCTCCAGCAGAGTGTGCGGCCGTGGTGCTCTGGTAAACTGGCTCTTAGAAATTGAAAAAAAGCCTGGTTGTAGTTATTTCCTGCTTTCCGTGTAAATACACCAACCATGGCCAATTTCAAGCTACCAACTGAACGACTCACAGAGTTCCTGAATATTCAACAAACAGCTCCCATGAGCCAGTATGGATTAGCTCTGTGACACCACGGAGTCTGGAGTAGTACCTGTAATAAAACTGACTTGTATTTCTGTAGCAAAATATGTAAATAGACACACTAATTGGTATAAAATACTCACATCCATTGAGATCAGATATTTGCCTGTAATGAGACAGGCACCAATTAACAGTAAAGGAGACCTTTCCATTTACAGACCTCTTAGGATTTTCACAGTACATTTAAAGGATTGTGGGTCTGTATCTGCTTCTTGTCCACTGATTGCAGATTAGTTGAGGTTCTTGAGGTACTTCAGGAAATCCTCTTGAACTTGTGTGCACAACAGTGAGCCATGATTTTGAACTAACTGAGCTCCAAGGTCCCTTCTAGTTCTGGAAGTCTACAGCTAAAAATTCAAGAAATATTCCACTAATAATTCACCTTGTTTATTTACATTTCAGCATTGCTGTGAGATAGAGTTTTTCAAAACATGACTTCTGGAGCTAGTGAACCCAGAGGTAACTATGTAGCTCTTCCCACAAAAGGTTCTGGAGTCAGGCTGCCTAGATCATGGAATCTTGGCTCCATCACTTTCTCTTTGATTTTGGGCAAGTCACATTAAGTCCCTCTGTACCTTAGTTTCCTCATCTAATCATGAAAACTGAGATTACAAAAAAAAAAAAAAAATTCCTGGGGGACTATCTCTGAGCTGCTTTCTGGGGGCTTCCTCACACCTGAGACCCCAAATCTTGTCAAGTATCTCAAGTCAATGCGAGTTGGTGGGTGTAGGGAGGACAGTTTGTAGTGACAACGTTAGGACCTAACATTGCCCACATTCAGTGTGGGGGTCTTTTCCGCATCTTTCTATTTTGGTAGTCTGTGCCCACAGTGACTGGTTAGGGCAACTACTCCATCAGCGGTACTCAGGCCCAAGGCCAAGCCCCTCCCTTAGGAAATGTGCCCACCAGAAAACATTCCATCCCAAGCCTTTTCCAACCGTGACAGACGTTGGAGATCTACCACCGTGAGATTATGTCAGACACGGCTTCTTAAGTCTTTTTCTTCCTCTAGTGCCCGTCTAGAGTTCTGTGATTTAGATCTGTCTCACTGTGTAAAGGGTGGTGAACGCTGGGACCAAGCTCACATCTTGCACTGAACAGTCCAAGGGGGCCTTCTTAGGGGTGGGGGCTAAAGTGGGGTGGGGGTGGCTGAGCCTTTGAGGTGGGAACACAGCCAGGGGCCCCTCCTGTCAGGCCTTCAGCATTATACGGTTCAGTGTGTACTTTTCAAATTGGGTTGTCTTTTTCTTACAGCTTGGTAGTTCTTTGTATGTTCTGGATATGAGCTCTTATGTGGATACGTGTATTGACAATATACCTTCTCCCAGTCTGAGGCTTGTCTTTGATCTCTCCTAAATGAAAATTTCAAATTTAATGAAGTCTATCATTCTTTTGTTTTATCATTAGTCTTTCATTTTATCTTTTAAGAAATCTTTAAGAAAGGAAGATATTTACCCATGTTTTCTTATGGAATTTTTATTTTAGTTTTTACGTATAGACCTATGATCCATCTTGAATTAATTTTTGTGTATGATGCAAGGTAAAAGTAAAAAAATTTTTTTCCACATGGATATCTAGTTTTTAAAACACTATTATTAAAAGGACTACCTTCCCCCCCACTGAATTGAGGGAGTACCTCACTAGCCAGGTGATCATGTATGTGTGAGCCTATGTTTGGACTGTTCTGCGCTCCAAATCTATTTGTTTTGTCTTTGTACTAATGCCACACTGTCTTAATGATTATAGCTTATTTTTTTTAATAATCTTTTTATTTTAAGATAATTGTTGATTCACATGCATTTGTAAGAAATAATGCAGAGAGAGCCCATGTACTTTACCCAGTTCCTCCCAGTGGCACCCCTACAAAACTATAGGACATTATCACAACCAGGATATTGTTATTGATACAATCTACCAATCTTACTCAGATTTTCCCAGTTACCTGTATTTGTGTGTGTGATGGTGGGGGGGGGGGGGGTTCTATACAATTTTATCACACTTACAGGTTCTTGTGTCCACCACCACAGTCAAGATACAGAATATTTTCTTCACAACAATCCTTCGTGTTTTCCTTTGTTAACCACACCCATCTCCCTCCCCCATTCTCTTCCCATCACATCGACCATCCCTGACCACTGGCAATCACTCATCTGTTCTCCATTTCTATAATCTTGTCATTTAAAAAATGTTATATAGATGGAATCACACACTATGACACCTTGTAGAATTGACTTCTTTTGCTCACCATAAATTCACTTGAAAATCACCCACGTTGTTATGTGTATCAGTGGTTTCTTCATTTTTATTTCCAAGTAGTATTCCGTGGTGTGGATATACTATAATAGTTTACTCCACTCACCCAGTGAAGGCGATCTGAGTTGTTCCCAGTTTTCAGCTATTGTTAGTAAAGTTGCTATGAACATTCATGTGCAGGTTTTTGTGTAAACATAAGTTTCTGTTCTCTGGGATAAATGCCCAAGAGTGCAATTTCTAGAATGTATGGTAATTGTATGTTTAGTTTTTAAGAATATATGAGGGCTATCTGGAAGAAGATTCAGCCATTATCAATATAACAACAACGGTCGTATGGTTGGATATTTCCCAGACAGCCCTTGTATATATTGACATTATTTTTTACAGTAATGTTAGTTTCATAGCAAAATTGAGTGAAAAACAGAAATTTCCCACATACCCATTGCCCCCACAGTTATATAGTCTTCCCCATTATCAACATCCCCCACCAGAGTGGGACATTTGTTAAAATCTATGAATATACAATGACATCATTGTTACCTAAAGTCCATAGTTTACATTAGGCTTCACTCTTGGTATCGCACATCCTGTGGGTTTGAGTAAATGCATAGTATGAATCCACCATTGCAGTATCATAAACAGTGTTTTCACTGACCTAAAAATTATCTCTGCTCTGCCTATTCATCCTCCACCCCCCTCCTAACCTCTGGCAACCACTGATCCTTTTGCTGTATCCATAGTTTTGCCTTTTCCAGAATGTCACATAATTGGAATCATACAGTATGAAGCCTTTTCACATTGGCTTCTTTCATTTTGTAATATTCATGTAAGGTTCCTCCATGGCTTTTCATGGCTTGGTAGCTCTTTTATTTTTTGCATTGAATAATATTCCATTGTCTGGATGTACTGGTTTATCCATTCACCTACTGAAAGGCATCTTGGCTGCTTCCAAGTTTTGACAATTATGAATAAAGCTGCTATAAACATTCCTATGCAGGTTTCTGTGTGGATCTAACTTTTGAACTCATTTGGATAAATACCAGGGAGCATGATTGCTGGGTGACATGGTAAGAATATATTTTGTTTAGTAAGAAGCTGTCTTCCAGGAATGCCGGGATTGCTTAGTGGTTTTAGTGCCTGTCTCGCAGCCCCGGTGTCCGAGGCTTGAATCCCAGCCCATGTGGACCCATATGCTGAACTGGGGTGTGCTCCCAGTTCGGTTCTGGCCCAGGTGAACTTCCCATGCGGGAGCCCCCTGGTTCAGCCCCCAGCTCACGGTGGGGTGGGGAGGCACGACTACCATGCCAGAGGCCCCCAGCCCAGTTCCTGCCCTGCGTGGTCCCCTGCCCACCTGTGTGGAATAAAACTGTTGAAAACTGATGACGTAAAACTATGGAGACTGCTCTGGGCCCTCCGCTCTTCTCTTTGTCTCTCTCTGTCTCTGTCTCTCTGTCAAAAACAATAAAATAAATATTTTTTTAACATCTAAAAAAAAAAAAAAGGAAGCTGTCTTCCACAGTGGCTTATCATTTTGCACTCCCACTACAGATGAAATAAGAGTTCCTGTTGCTCCACAGCTTGGCCAGCACTTGTTGTTTTCAATGTTTTTGTATTTTGGCCATTCTAATAGATGTGTAGTTTATTAGACTCGTTGTTTTAACTAGCAACTCCCTAATAACATAAGATTTTGAACATCTTTTCATATGCTTACTTGCCATCTATATATCTTCTTTGGTGAGATTTATGTTTGGGTCTTTTGCACATTTTTATAATTGGGTTGTTTGTTTTCTTATTATTGAGTTTTAAAAGTGCTTTGTGTATGTTTGATAACAGTCCTTAATCAGATGTCTTTCTGCAAATATTTTCTCCCAATCTATGGCTTGTTTTCTCTTCCTCTGACATTGTTTCTCACAGAGCAGAAGTTTATAATTTCAATGAAATCCATCTTATCTATTATTTCTTTCAAAGGTTACTCCTTTGGTGTTATAGTAAAGTCATCACCATACCCAAGGTCATCTCGGTTTTCTCCTTTGCTGTCTTCTAGGAATTTTATAGTTTTGCATTTTACATTTAGATCTGTGATTCATTTTAAGTCTTTTTGTGAAGGGTATAAGGTTTGTGTCTAGATTAATTTTTTGTATATTTTATGTCCAGTTGTTCCATCCAGCACCATTTTGCTCCATTGTATTGCCTTTGCTCCTTTGATCAGTTGACTATATTAATGTGGGTCTGTTTCTGGGCTCTCAGTTCTGTTCCATGGATCTATTCTTTCCCCAATACCACACTGTCTTAATTACTGTAGCTTTATAGTAAGTCTTGACGTTGGATAGCAGTCCTTTGATTTTGTTCTTCAGTATTGTATTGGCTATTCTGGTCTTTTGCCTCTGCAGATAAACTTTAGAATCAGTTTGTTAATGTCCACAAAATGCCTTGCTGGGATTTTGATTGAGATTGCATTGAATCTATAGATCAAGTTGTGAAGAGCTGACATCTTGTCAATATTGAGCCTTCCTATAACTCCATTTATTTGGCTCTTTGATTTCTTTTAATCAGAGTTATAGTTTTTCTCATATAGATCTGGTATGTATTTTGTGAGATTTATACCTAAGTATTTCATTTTGGAGGATGCTAATGTAAATGATATAGTGCTTTTTTAATTTCAAATTCCACTTGTTCTTTGTTGGTATATAGGGAAGCAATTACCTTTCATATATTAGCCTTGTATCCTGCAACCTTGCTACAATCACTAGTTTTAGGAGTTCATGTTTAGTTTTATTAAAAAAAAAAGTTTTTCGTGTTTATGACATTCTCTTATTAACTTTTAAATGTCTGTAGCATATGTATTGATGTCCCTTTTCTTCACTGCTGATGTTGATAACTTGTGTTATCTAATTGGTGTTATTCTTTCTCTTCTTGATCTATTTTCAAGGAACCAACTTTTGGTTTTGTTAATTTTTGAGTTCACCTTAAATTGAAATTTTCAGCCTGAATTTTTTTTGTATCACATCAAACTTAAAATTCAGGCCAAAAATCCATGTGGGGGCCAGTCAATGCTCACACTTTCTAGGGGGAGATTTTTCTGTAATCCCACCCAGATCCCTGGCTGTGACCAACAATTTTCTTCACTGTCTACCTCAGTGAGGCAGGATATTTAAAAAAACAAAATGTACCCTTTTTCTTCGCTGTAGCCCTTCCTTAGTTCATAATGTGTGCAGGATGATACCTGACTCGTCTGGCTCTCTGCACCCCCTTGTTCGTAGACTGTGTGTTACCTGAACTGCAGATGTCTGCATGGCACCAGCTTCACTGTAGGTTTAGCTCCTGGGTCTTGTGTTCCTGCTTTGTATCTGGCATGAGAAGATTTCCCTATTTTCTTTAAGATTTACTCATTTTCCAGATAGTTCTTTTCTTTTTTTTAAAATCTAGCATTATAAATATTTCATAGTGGGTGATTTTAGTATCATTCACCTTAGGCCTTTGCATTGGCTGTTCTGTCTGTCTGCAATGCTCCTCCCAGATAGCTGCAGAGTTGTCACCTTCACTCTTTTCCTCAAATACCACCTTCTCAGTGGGGGCTACATAACTGCCCTGTTTAAAATTAATAGTCTGCATCCACTCTAGTGCTCCAATTCCTCTTATCCAGGGGTCTCCAAACTTTTCAGCCGCATTAGCTATCAAACAGCAATTTGGGGGCTGACTACACACTCGAGGTCCAAATAAAAAAGAATCAAAACATAGATGTTGTTTTTAATTATTTATTTAATATTATTTTATTCAGATAAAAAGGTCTCCACAGGCCAGATGAGAGGGCCTCGCGGGCTGCATCCGGCCCGCAGGCAGTAGTTCGGAGACCCCTGCGTCTTATCTAAAGATTTATTTTTATTGTTTTTGACAGAGACAGACAGACAGACAGAGACAGAGACAGAGAGAAGGGGGAGGGCCCAGAGCAGTCTCCATGGTTGACAGCATTAGTTTTTCCATATAGCTTCACTCCACAGGTGGGTGCGGGGCTGCGCAGGGCAGGAACTGGGCCAGGAGCCTCCTGCATAGGCCCTGGCAAGAACTGAACTAGGGTCACATCCCTGCTCAGCATATGGGTCAACCTGGGCCAGGGCCAGGATTCGATCCTTGGGCTCTGGGGCTACAAAGCGAGCGCCTAACCCGCTGAGCCATCCCAGCTTCCCCAATTCCTCTTATTTGACCTGCTTTTCCCCCTTTTTTTCATAGGACTTATAGCCATCTAATATACTGTATATTTACTTTTTTATTATGTTTTTGTTTAATGACCAGTGCCACATGCTAGACACAAGCTCTAGGAAGGCTGGATCTTTATCTGTTTTGTTTACTGAAGTCTCCCAAATTCCTAGAACTGTTTCTTGAACATAGCAGGCTCTCAGTAAATATTCCCTGAATTAATTGAATGAATAGAAGATTGCTTCCAGGAACTGAAGCCCTCTTCTTGGGAAGAGGGAAGAACAGGGGTCTCGAGATAGAAAGGGGTTTGTCCAGGTCACCTGGACAGGTGATGGCAGAGCCAGGACCAGACAATTACACTTGACCTGTAGCCAGACCTTCATTGTCTCCTGGGATCCTTGCCCCAGACCCCAGGGGTGGGCAGGCAGGACAAACAGACTTCATTTCATAACACTGTCAGTCACATTCTCCTTCTAGAAGCATGGTCCTCCTCAGCTCTGTCCCACAGCACTCTCTTGGTTTTCCTTCTGCTTGTCTGCTCAGTCTCTTCTGCTCAGCTCTTGAAGGTTGCTATTCTCAAGGTTCTTCCCAGACATTTTCTGTTTTCTCTTGATGCCCTCTCTTTGAATAACCTTGTCTATTATTTTTTTAAGATTTATTTTATATTTTTGACAGACAGAGAAAGAAGGAGGAGGGCCCGGAGCAGTCTCCATAGCTGTACATCATTAGTTTTTTGACATGGTTTTGTTCCACACAGGTGGGTGCGGAGCGGCGTAGGGTGGGAACATCTGGACAGTTGTGGTGGCCTCCTCACTGGCCTTCTCCCCTTTCACCCCCTCTTGACAGCCAGCTTCCACACTGACCCCCAGGGAGATCTTCATGAAGCAATGTCTGATCACATCTTCCCTGTGCTCTGAACCCTGCAAGCTCCCCTTTGCCTCTACGATGAAGGCTCTGGCCCCTTGGGGAGACAATGGAACCCCAAGTGCTTCCCCATTTCAGAAAGCACCAGGGCAGGTGAATCTACATCGAGGGACAGAGAAAGAGCAGGGACTGAGCCCTGGACCTGGCTGCACATTTGACTTACTTGATGACCCTAGAAGAATTCCAGCCCTCCAGCCTGTTAGCTTGTGGGTGAGGGAGTAGGAGGCCCGACTACAAGGGGCTGGGAGGAGAAAAGGTAGGGTTGGGGGGAGGGGACTGAGTTCTAGGCTTAGAATAGTGTGAGCGGAGGTACCAGTGTGCTCCTGCACAGGGCAGAAATTCATCATTCTCTCCCTCCCTCATTCAGTTCATGTCCACTGAGCATCCTCTTCTGCCAGGCAGTGAACGCACATCATTTCATTCCACCCCAGAACATCCTCTTGTGATATTCACCGCCGCCCTCCACCATTGTACAGATAAGGAAACTGAGGCTCTGAGAGGCCAAATAAGTTGCCCTGGTTCACAAGGAAAATCAGAGATTCTTTCCAGTATTGTCCTTATTTTCCATAGATGCCCACCACCTTCAATGGAAAATCATAGCTCCTCAGTGGACCTCAGGGTGGTAATGATCCAGCCCTTCCTGACTTTCTGGCTTTACCTTTGAACTCTTGAGGCTTCAGCCCCAATGAGCTGCCCATAGTGGCTTCATGGGCCCAGTCTGGCATTTGTGCACACTGTCCCCTCGTGCTGGGATGTCCTCTCTGTTCTCCCTTTGCTCATCAGGTTAAATTTTGTACAGCTCGGGACTTACCTCTTCTTCCTGGAGGCCTTCCTGTATTTCCTCCCAACTCGGTCACAGCCCTTCTGGGAATGGTGGGTTTTCTCAGGCCTCCCTGGAAGACAGCAAGCCTCCTGGGGCCAAGGATGTTCCTCCTGCAACCTTGAGTCCTGTGTCTTGGGCTTGGCCCAAGTGTCAGTGAACACTTAATGCACGAAGGAGATAAGGAACACTCTGGGGTTTACACTACTAGCTTCACTCATTTTATTCTCCAAACATTTCCCAGGCACCTCCCCCATGCCAGGCCTGATGCCAGCCCAGGGATGACATAACTGGCTTGCCATTCAATTTGTGGTTTACATAAAGTTTCCATGGTAGAAGTCACAACCAAAGTAGATGTTTATGCTTGTCTCCATTTTTCAGATGTGGAAACTGAGTCCCAGTGAGGGTGAGTGACTTGCCCAGTCACAGCCTGTGTGTGACAGAGCCAAGATTTGAACCTAAGCCTGCTCACTCCTGAGCCCCCATACTCCTTCCACGCTGTGAAAACAAAGCAAAAGAATACATGAACACCCAGAAACCCTGGGAAATGCAGGAAAGGAGGCAGGCAGGAAGTCCTACCTACCCCCGCAGGATATATTTCATTAACAATCTGGGAATCTACCTATTTTGGCTGAGCTTATGGGTATAAGAAAGTGATCTGGCCAAGGTCACACAGGTTCAAGCCACACAGTTAGGATTCCAGACTGTCAAATGCCACAATTCAAGGTAAATTCAATGTGGCCTGGGCCTCAAGGCCAGTCTTATAGGAGAAATGGAAGTAAACAGGTGTGTCATAGCTTGGGTTCCCCCAAAATCAGTCTCCGAGACAGGGACATGAGTGCAGGTAATTTGCGGGGGAGGTGATCCTAGCAAGCAGGAACGAGAGAGTATGGAGAGTGAGACAGGGAAGGATAGAAAGTCAATAAAAGGTGCATTAGTGAGCAGTTGCTGGACCTCCATCCTGCTGGGGACCTTCAAAGAAACAGTGAAGGCAACCCCTTAGAACTGAAGGAAAGGAGGCTGGGTGTTACCCAGCTAGTCCCCTTCCTCATGGTTGAAGGCCACACCTGAGAGCATTAACTCCCATACATTCCCAAGTTGTCCTTTCCTGGGGCCAAGAAAGCTCTTGTGACTTCAGAAAATGCAGAAAACACAGGGACGCAGGGAGACCTGGTGAGTGCTTGTGGGGATCAGTGTCCGGGAGCTGTCCACCATGGCTGCAGCTGGACTCCAGGCTGGGGGCCAAGAACATTTGCTCTAAGGTGTTTAAGATGTAGTGTATCTGTCACAGTAAGAGTTTTGGGAGTCCACCTGTATTGTATACTTGAAATTAACTAAGTAGGCGGATCTTGTATGTTCTTATCACATGAAAAAAAAAGTAACTACGGTATGTGAGGTGATGGATATGTTAAGGAACTTGACCGTGGTGATCATTGCACATGGTAAACATATATCAAACCATTAAGTTGTATACCTTAAATATGTATAATTTTTAAATAAGTTTTATTTGTCAATTATACCTCAATAAAGCTAAAGAGGGGAAGCCGGGATGGCTTAGTGGATTAGGCGCTCAGTTTGCAGCCCCGGGGACCAAGGATCGAATCCCGGCCCCGGCCCGTGCGGACCCACATGCTGAACTGGGGAGTGCCCCCAGTTCAGTTCTCACCGGGGCAAGACCCCGGCCCAGTTCCTGCTCTGTGCAGCCCCACCCACCTGTGGAATAAAAACTATGTGGAAAAACCAATGATGTGCAACTATGGAGACTGTTCTGGGCCCTCCCCCTTCTCTCTGTCTCTGACTCTGTATCTCTCTCTCTCTCTCTACCAAAAACAATAAATAAATCTTAAAAAAAATAAATAATAAAACTACAGAAAAAGAAAAAAAAAAAGAAAGACTTGATAATACCAAGTGGGGAAAACAAAGTATTTGGGGGAATGACAAACTGGAAATGGTGGGGAGTAGAACATAGAAGTCAGGGAAGATTTCCCCAGAGTAGGTGACATTTGAGTTGAATTTTGAAATGTGAGTGTTGGGGGGTGGAGGAGGGGAGAAGCATGAAGAGGGGCCTCACAGGCTGGGGTGTGAAACAGCTTGTCATCAGGAGACACTGCAGAGCCTGTACTTAAGTGAATGGATTTGAGCAGAATTAGGAGAGGGTACAGAGGCCAGATAATAAAGGGCTGCAAATACCAGGCTAAGCAGTATGTCTTTCTTCCCAGGTGCTAGGGAGACGATGCAGGGTTCTGAGCAGGGGAGGGACACAGTCAGATAGCAGGATGTCTGTCACCGGGACTGGTGTGGAAAGGGGGAGGCTGCAGTGGTGGTCCAGTCAGGAGATTCAGAGGCTGAGCCAGGGGAGGGTGCAGCAATGGTGAGGAGGGGTCAGGCCCATGGGTCTTTAGGAGAGAGAGTTCTGTGAGAGGGGTGAGGTATGGAGAGGGAGGCCAACCCTTCCTGGCTGCAGGGGCCCTGGAAATGCCTTCTGCTCCATTTTCCCCAGGGGCTGGCCCAGCCTGACCAGATCTGGGGCCAGGCATCCCCGGATCCAGCCTTAATGGGTCTAGACATTGTCTGGTTTGGTCATAAGCGACGCCTCATCATTAGCTGGGTGTGGTTAGTATCCAGATGTATGTGGTCCTCGTCAGAGCTGCTCATACATTACCCATGGCTGGATGCTACCTACTGCTGAGAAGACTCTCCATTGGGTCTGAGTCGTTCTGTCCTCTTCCAGGGTCTTTCCTGAAGCCCACGGCTCTGGTCCCTGTATAGTCTGAGCTGGTGGGCTGATGGCAGGAGGTGGCAGAGAATCTGCCACTCAGGGTGCCACAGCCTGTTGCCGGCCACATCAGCTCCCTCCTGGCCTCTGGGCTAGGTCAGGCACTCAACCCAGAGGTCAGAAACTTCTCCCCTTAGGGCCCTGATCACTCTGTGCTGTGCTTGTTTGAACACCCTGTCCCAGATGGACCTGCTTATACTCAACTCTCTCTCTCCCTCTCTCTCTCTGTCATACCATCTCTCTGAGTCTCTCTCGCCCCCCAACTGCCATTCAAATATGGACCTCAGGTGCACACAATTGAATTTCAAATATCGATGGTTAACGACGTGATCTCAGCATTGGTCCATACATGGCCGTATGTATGTGATATAGTACAATACAATATACAACATGATTTGTACACCTGTCAACCACTGCCCACCCCAGGAACTACAACAGAACCAAACTCTGACATCAGCACTGCGTTCCACCCCATCCCACCCCCAAGCTCTCTGCCAGAGGTCACTAATAGTCTGCATTTTCAGTTTATCCTTCCCTACATTCTTTGCTTTTAGTTTTATTACATGTATGAATGCCTAAGCAGTTTATTTGTTTTTACTTATTTAGTAATGTTATTTTAAAAGGTATACTGTATATAGTCTCGCCTGTTGTTTTTTTTTACTCAGTGCTATGTTGGTGAACCTGTCCATGTTGTGTGTAGTTGAAATTCATTTGTTTTGAGGACTGGATGACTGACTATTCCATGATTTATTTGTTTATTCTCCTTTCAATAGATAATTGGGTTGTGATTTCTGCCATTACAAACAGTGCTGCTATGGCTATTCTTGTGCATTTCTCCTAAGGTTCTGCAAAATGTGGTCCAGGGACCAGCAGCCGCAGCATCATAAGGAAACTTGTTAGAAATGCAGAATCTTGGGCCCTGCCCTAGATCCGCTGAATCAAAATCTGCCTTTTAACAAGATCCCTGGGGGATTCCTACCTCATTACAGCTTGAGAGGCACTGGCTGAGTGTAAGTGGCTTGGTACCCTGGTGCACCCTCCTCCCCTGAGCAGTATGCATGAGCTGCAGGGACCTAGTCTTCCCTGACACTTGGTATTATCAGACTTTCTCATTTTTGCTGGGTGAATAGGGTGTGAAATGGCATGCATCATGGTGTTGATAATACATTTCCCTGATGACTACTGAGGCCAGGCACCTCCTCGTGTGATGGCTCACTGGCCAGATGTCCCTTCTGGGAAAGGCTCTGCTGGTTGTTTTGCTCCTCTTTCTCTTGGGCTCATTCACCTCAACCCTGCCTTTGCACTTGCTGTTTCCGCTGCCTGACATAGCTTTCCCTTCACTTCCCAGTGCCTATTCTTCCAGGAGGCCCTCCCTGACTGCTGCTCTGGCTGTGAGCCTCTTCAGCCTTACAGGCAGGAAAATTGGATGTCACTGCCCCGTCATTTTATCTCCTAGACCCTCTTCCTCACCAAAGAGACCACAAATCTGTACAACTTGGCCCTTCCAGAGTTTTCAACTGTTTTTTTTTTTTTGTTTTTTTTTTTATCTTTTCACATTTATAGAGAGAAATTATCTTTTTGTCTTCAGTGCATAGTTATTTCTATTTTACTTTTTGACAGATAGAGAGAGAGACAGAGACAGAGACAGTCAGAGAACCAAACTGTGGGAACTCCCCAGTTCAGCACGTGGGTCCTGCCCGGGCCGGAGCCGGGATTCGATCCTCGGTCCTCATGGCCTCAAAGCGAGCGCTCAACCCGCTGAGCCGTCCCGGCTTTCCCCTGTTTTTTTTTTATTTTTTATTTTTTTATTTTTTTTTCAATTTAGTTGCCATAATTTAAAATTTAGGACACTTTGCATTTAAAAAAAAAAAAAATTTTTGAATTGCTGATTTCTCTTGAAAAAATAAAGAAGATATGTTCCCATTGGGCCTCCGTTTCTACATGGTAACATTGAGCTGGTGCTGAGTCGGGGCTGCCCCTGCCAGACCATGTGTCACAGTCCCCATGACTCCATGCTCATGCCCTGCTTAAGTGACCTGCCCGGGCCCTGTCAGCACTTAAATGTGTGCTCCTTGCCTAAGTATGCTGATTGTTTATTCCGCTAAACCCCTCCCGTCCTTCCCCTCCTCATAACTCTGTCTCTGTCCCCACTTTCTCAGGCCTTGGAACTTCTCACCTGGACTGTCACACCAACCTTTCTTTTTTAGTCTTGCCCCTCCAATTCACTGACCATGTCACAACCCTGCTCAAGAACCAGCAGTGGTTCCCCATTGCCTTCCTTAGCACTACCTGCCTTTCAAAAAAATTTTGTTTAATTATGTTATTGAATATTTCATGTTCACAAAAAAGTCTTGGGAAAGTTGGGATGGCTCAGCGGGTTAAGCGCTCGCTTTGAGGCCCCGGGGACCAGGGATCAAATCCCAGCCCCGGCCCATGCAGACCCACATGCTGAACTGGGGTGCGCCCCCAGTTCGGTTCTTTCCGGGACCTATGTGGGAGGCTCCTGGCCCAGTTCCTGCCCTGTGCAGCCTTGTGCCCACCTGTGGAGTGAAACTATATGGAAAACTAATGTCAACAATGGGGACTGCTCTGGGCCCTCCTCCTTCTCTCTGTCTCTCTCTGTCTGTGTTTCTCTCTGTCAAAAATCAATAAAATAAATCTTTAAAAAAAAAAAAAAAGTCTAGAGATCAGCATGACAAATACCCATGTACCCACTATCCAGCTTAAGAAATAAACCAATTCAAGCATATTTGAAGCTCCTTTTACATTCCCTTCCCTCTCTCCCTCAGGGTCAGTTCTCTTTTGAATTTGCTATGTATCACTCCCATGCATGTTTTTACACTTGCATTACATATGTATGTGTCCCTAAACAATATATGATACTGTGCTACACATTTTCATACTTTATATAGCTGGCATCAGACTGTGCTTTCCATCTGCAACTTGTTTTTTTTCCTCCAACAATATATATTTTTATTAAAAAATTGTATTGGGGAAGCCAGGATGGCTCAGTGGGTTAAGCGCTCACTTTGCAGCGCCGGGGACCAAGGATTGAATCCCGGCCCCGGGCCAGTGCAGACCCATATGTTGAACTGGGGGAACTCTCTCTGCCTCTGTCTCTCTCTCTCTATCTCTCTGTCAAAAACAATAAAAATAAATAAACATTTTTAAAAAATTGTATTGAAGTATAAAATTCATACAAAGAGTACACACAAGTGTGCAACTCTGAATTTTCACAAACTATAGCAACAGTATGTTTTTGAGATTTATCCTTATGGATGTACGTGGCTTGAATTCAGCTATTTTGAGGATTGTGATGCGGAAAGTTTTCCATTGTCTGAATCCGTCACTATTTATCTTGTCTCAGGGTGATGGACAGTTAGGCTGTGTTGTTTTTCACTATTACAAGTGATGCTGCTCTGAACATCCTTGTACAAGTCTCCTGGGACCTTTGTGCATGGAGTTCTCAACCCGACCTTATACTGCCAGGTTGCTGTCCAGCCCTGGCTCTCGCTGGCTGCCAGCTCAGATGATAAGGTCTTCTCAACTGCTCCAGGCAGCCTGTTCCCCTCCCTACAGACACCCTGCCCAAATATACAGCCACCTCTTTTCCTGCCATATGCTCTCCTTCCTACCCCCAGGGCTCCTTGCAGGCCCCACTGAACCCCACCTCCTCCAGGGAACTCTCAGGCGGTGCTGGTCCTCATAGTGTCATCCCCTCTGACATTCTCTCACCACAGCTGTGAGGTCCCACAAAGACAGAGACACACCCAGACCCACACTGGGAATGGAGAAGGGAAGCATGACTGGACAGACAGGGAGTGTGAGCAGCTGGGGTATGCAACTGATTGCTCTGGGCCTTAATGAATTAATAGGAGTTTGTCTCCTAAAGATGGGAGGGCACTGTAGGCACAGGGAAAGAGAAGCACCGGGGCAGGACTTTCTGGGATAGGGCATGTGGGCAGGGTGGGCAGGTGGTAGATGAGGCTGTGAGAAGCCATAAATGCCACCTTCTAACACTGCTCTATCTGCACTCAACTGGCATTCTGAGGAGATGGCTGTGTGTAGGAGCCTGGGAGAGTGAGCACATTTATTTGATACCTATTGAACTCCAGGCACCAGCACGAAGCTGACATCTATTATCTCTATGGTTCCTCAACCCAAGTTGGGCATAGTATAAATGTTGTTTGCACAACATATAAACATAGCATAAATGTTGTTTGCACAAATGAATGCACAACATCGTATAAATGTGGTTCCATTTTACAGGCGGGCAAACTGGGGCTCCGAAGGGGCAGTATCTAGTCTATGATCACAGAGTCCCAGGATGGGCATCTGACTCCATGGATTGTTTTTAATTGCTGTGCTGTCATAAGCAAGAAGGTACCTGGGAGAGGTTTCTGCAGAAAACTGGTCACCAGGAGTGCGCATAGGTTTCTAGAGGCAGGAACCCCAAGTTCAAAGGGCCTCTTGACTTGCACCTGTGACCTGGCCCAGTGTCGTCTGGGGCTGGCCTCAGCTTCCTTCCTCCACCAGCCGGCCACCGTCAACAAAGGTTCCTGCTGACTGGCAGTGTAGTCCAGGGTTCCTAATTTCTGTGTGCTACCGCAGCCTGTGCTGTGTGACCTTGTGCCAGTAGCCTACACTCTCTGGGCGGCCAACCGCGGATCTCTAAGCGCCCTTCAGGCTCGGGCCAAGTGTAGCGGGCTACAGAGACCCTCCCCCTCCCCAGATTGCAGGAGGTGTGAGTGACAGTGGACGCTGGAAGCAGCGCGCCCCCCGCCCCAGGCCGGTGGCTGGATCCGCGCCTGGTTTTGGGCACAGCCGAGCGGCCCCCTCCTCCGCGCATCTCTCCGCCCCCCCTCCCCCGCCCCCTCCCCCCCGCCGCTCTTGCTCTTGGGGAGCCGGGCCGCGCGGCTCCTCCTCCCGTAGCCGCATCTGGGGCACCGTGCCGGCCAGAAGAGAGGCATGGGGCGCCAGCGGGCCGAGACTGGGGCTGGGGCCTAAGCGGGCGGACCTGCAGGCGGACCCGAGGGAGCGGCAGCGCTGCAGCGCAGCAGCCGAGTGGGCCGGCGGCGGCGGAGGCGCCGGGCGCAGGTGAGGGCGCGGGGGTGGCGCGCGTGCGGTGGCCCCATCCCCTTTCCAGGGCTGGTGCGCCCTGTTCCTCTGCAAGACCCCCAAATCTGGGTCTCCTCTTGGGCAGACCTCCCTAAACCAAGGGACATCGCTGGCGTAGAAAACCCCCCTCCCCCTGCCAGTTCTGTCTTCTGAGCCCCCAATCCAAGAGGGTGGCTCTGCGGCTCGACAGCCCCCTTCTCTTGGTGGGATCCCTTAATCTAGGTCTCACTGTACGCTCAAACCTGGGGGTAGAGATGTTGGGGCCTGGAACCCCCTATCCAGGACCAGAACCCACATTTCAGCTTATTCCCATGGACTCCCTCATGTCAAGGGGCTGCCAAAGCTGGGAAGCCCCTCCTCATGCCCGACCCTCAATCCACTGGTTGTCCAAGGGGGTGAGGTAGACCCCTCCACTGCTCACCAGCCTTTGAGCTAACGGGAAGGAGGGCTCTAGCCAGCGGGGCATTCCTCCATCCAACCCAGCTGCCTCAATCCTGCCTCAGTGCCCAGGAAGCCTGCCCATCCGGCTCCCCCCTTCCTGAGCTCTTTCCCCTGGACCTAGCTTCTGGGGAGGGGGCCAGGGTAACCCTAGTCCCCAATGCTGCAGAGTGCCCCTTCCCGGTTTGCATTCTCAGAAGGGGCCGGCCTGCCCCGGGCACCTGGGCTGGGGTGGGGGTGCTCACATGGCTACAGGAGGCCCCCATGTGCGGTGCCCCGCGGTGAAAGGGATTTGTCTTCAGAGCAGCGGGTGGCAGGTGGACCAGGTGGCCCAGAGGCCAGCGGGGTCCAGATGTACCAGGCCTCTGGGAGGGGGCATGTGCTATCTGGACATGTGATGGCCCCTGGCCTCTTTATGTAGAACCTACCTCCTCTGATCTCTTTCCAGCCTTCCATTCCTCCTTCCCTTCATCCCTCTCCCTTCTCCCTGTCTTCCTCCCCATTGCCTGTGTTGCAGAGAGGCTGCCAGAGATTGTTGATGTTGTGGGGTAAAAATGAAATTGGGGAAGGACTTGTGAGTTAGCAAAGGCCAGTTGTGGGGATGAGGATGAGGGGGTGAATGAGGTGCCCTGAGTATGTGAAGCCTCAAGCTTGGAAGGCAGCACTAATGGGGGAAGGGTTCCTGCACCCCACCTGCCTGGAAGTGGAAATGACCGAGGAGTGGGCTGCAGTCCCCAGCCCCAAGGGAAGCTAGACTGGCCTCCTTCCCGCTGTTGTATCACCCCTCCCAGGCCAGTTCCGGGGTCCTAGCTCTCTGCCTCTGTGGGAGGGGCTGTGTTTCTGCCAGGCTTGAGGCAAGGTAGTGGAGTGAGGTTGTACAAGACCATCTGAGAGAGTGGCTATTGGAGGAGCCCAGTTTCTATCCTGCAGCGGGACTGTGGGCTACCTGGTCCCAGCTTGGCCTGAGGGGCCTGAACCAGACTCCTGTGAGCAGCCGTGCTGGGTGGGGCTGCAGAGCTGTGTGGCTTGTTGGTGGCTGGAGTGTCAGGAGCCACTGCCAGGCCCAGAGCCAGCGGTTGGCAGCCAGTTATCGGCAGACACCGAGTGTATTCTCAGCAGCTCCTGGAGACACTGGCTGGGCACGTGGGGCAGAGCTGTGTTGTGCCTGCTCCGTGGCAGGGGTACGCCAGGGTTCCTGGGTTCTCCTGGAGCAGGAGACAGGGGCTCAGCTTCCGGTGTGCCTGTGGGTGCTGTCCATGGTATGCCTCCCCCACCCCATTCATCCATCAGAGGCCAGGCTAGGCTTGTACTGGGCGCCAGGGACATGTGATGACCTGACGTGGTCCCCACCCCTCAGGGAGCCCATCTTGTGCTGGGGACAGAGCGCAGGGTCCAGACTGGGAAGTGTGGGATAGAGCAAGCCTGGTGGCTGAGTTATAGGGGACCCAGGGCAGCAACCGCTGCTGTCAGCCTTGAGGTGGAGCTGCAGGTTTGAGGGCTGTGCCCTGGGCAGCTAGTTGGTGTTTTTGAAGAGAGCCTGTGTAGCACTTAGGGACTTTGAAGCTTTCGGAAGACTCGGTGACGTATTGGATGGACCAGGGGTACCCACTGGCATTTCAGTAGGTTCTTGTGTGGTTTATAGGCCACTGGCTGTATAAACACTGGCATCTCTACATGATGGGAAAGCTCTGAGGAATTGTGCTGGGCACTCTATGTGACAGGAAGCAGGTGGTCTCTACCCTTTCATTCATCTGTGATTGATTGGTAGGTTCCTTCATTCCAAAAAGCATTCTCTGACTACAGTGTGTTTAAACACGTCCACTTAAGTATTCTGAACGTGGATTAATACAGTTCTGAATGCAGATTAATTTTTGAAGCACAAGAGGGCCAGCCTTCTTCCCTGACTAGCTACCTCTCTAGCCACACCTTGCACCCCCTTCTGGTCTTTGGCACCAGTCCTCTGATTTGCTTTCAGTTCCTGGATCAAACCATGTTCCCCCCAGGCTCAGGGTCTCTGCACCTGCTGGTTCCTCTGCCTGGACAGCCCATATTTACCTACTAACTGCTCATTGTTCAGGTCTCAACTTAGACATCAATTCTAGAAAAAAAGCCTTCCGCGATGCCCAGGGCAGGTTGTACCCATGTCAACACCTTCACAGCCCTGTGGCCTCTTCCTTCACTACTTAGTCACTGCTTCTTATCATTGGATGCTTCTTTGTATGGCTGATGTGGGGAGGGGCGGGGTCTCATCTACCTCTTCACTGTGCTATCATGCAGCTGAGGACAGGTGTTGGCTCTTCCTGGGTCCTTAGTTCATTTCTTTTGGCCAAATGAATGGATGAGCATAGTCTGGGCCATTCTGAGGTGAGGGCTGGGTGGGAGCCTTGGCCAGGCCTAGCTGCCAACACAACCATCCCTGTGAGTTCCTGGCCTCTATCTGGGTCTGCAAACCCAGAGGCTTTTGTCTGGGCTCGGTTGGACTTGGAGGCCCATGGCCTCTAAAATCCCGGTGTGTCTACCCATAGACACAGAGACTTTAGAAGAGGGTGAGGGGCTACAAGTGGGCAGGACCCTGAGTCTTTGGGTGTGTGGCTGTGCCTGTCTCATTAGGCATTTATTCCTTTGTCAGTTCATTTCCTTACTTGTTCATTCCTTATTTCATTCACTAGGTTACCAGCTGTTCACTCCTTCATTTCTTTCTTTTTTTTTTTTTTAATTGTTTTTGACAGAGAAGAGAGAGATAGAGACAGAGACAGAGAGAAGGGAGAGGACCCAGAACAGACTCCATAGTTGCACATCATCGGTCTTTCCACATGGTTTCACTCCACAGGTGGGCGCGGGGCTGCACAGGGCAGGAACTGGGTCAGGGTCTCACCCCAGTGAGAACCGAACTGGGGACACTCCCCAGTTCAGCATATGGGTCCACACGGGCTGGAGCCGGGATTCAATCCTCGGTCCCTGGGGCTACAAAATGAATGCTCAACCCACTGAGCCATCCCGGCTTCCCCACTCGTCCATTTCTTAGCCTTCTATTCCTTCTTTGGTCTACCAGGGCTTCCTGAGGCCCACTCAATGCCCAGCCATGCGGCAGGCCTGGGGCAGAGTCGAAACCACGGGGCCCTGCTCTATAAACTATCATCGTCCTGTTAGACGCCACCCCATGATGGAGCCTGGTGCTGTCCTAGTACTGGGAAGGGGCCACTGGTTTGGATCGGTAGGAAGTCCCTGGAGGACAGGCGTGAGGTCTGGAGTGGAATTGGGAGTATGGGAGGGATTTGGGTGGATGGAGAATGGTGGGGAAAGGCACTGCTGGCTGGAAGGACAGCTTGGATAAATGCAGGGAGGCAGCCAGATGCTGGGCGGCTGTAGGGATGGTGGGTCATGTGTCCACACAGGAGGAGGTAGCCCTTATGAGCAGGCCACAGGGGCGCTGGTCATGGAGGTGGGCAGTGTGCCATCATGGTGAGTGACCTGTCTGTGCCAGCAGCACATGCCCATGGCTGAGGTGTGTTCCCTCCCTGGGTTCCCGTAATAAAATGAAGGTTTAGACCTGGTGATCTCAGAGGAACCTCTGCAGTCACACAGTCGGGAGTCTGAGAACCTCACAGCCCAGGGAGGGAGCTCTTAAGGCCCCTGCCTCTTTGGACATGTAAGGGGCTGTCACAGGGTAGGACTTGGTTTGTTTTAGTGGCTTTGGACAGCAAGTGTGTGTGAGCACCTGGGGCAGGGTCACCACGGGGCTGATGAGACTCAGACACGCTAACAGATGACCCGAAAGTTCAGGGAGGTTGGGGGCTGGCTTGGTTGGGAGGGAGTTGCCCTGTTATCCAAACTCGCATTGCACCCTGTTTGGGAAAGGCTGTCACTGAGGAGGGGCTTCTGTTTTGGACCAAAGATAAGCCCAGCCCCTACCTCATTAGACTCTTGTGGAGGGCCCCTGAAGACTCATATGACCAGACTTCCTCTTGTTGTGGCTTATGTTCTGCTGCACCCCTCCACAGTGCCTTCTGATGGTTGCCCCAGTCCAGGACTGAAGCTCTTAGGGTGTGTGTGTAGCACTCTACAGTTTACAGGACACATTTAACCCCCTCATTTTTTGGCCACCCCGAAAAATGAAAAGACGTGTTCTCTAAGTCTATTGGACAGATGAGGAAACAGAAGCTCAGGGCAGATACCCAAGATCACTCAGAGGGTGGAGAGGTGAACGCATAGCCTAGGAGCCCTCTGCCCCTGGAGCCCTGGGGGTGCCAGCATGTCGTGCCCTCTTGCTCACTGACCGCGTGTCGTTTCCTGAGCCGAGGAGTGGGGCCCCGATCCCTCTGTGCTGAGTTTCGAAACGCCACCTCCTCCCCACCAAGCTGTCTGACATGGCCTTTTCAAAAACCCAAAATGAATGGAAGCAAATTTTGTTTGGAGAATTTTGCTACACCCTTCACCAGGGCTGGTTGCAAAACCAGGCTTTGGGATCCCCTCTGATGTTGATGATAATAACAACAGTATCCTTGGCTAACATGCAGTCATTCAACAAAGCATCAGTGGCCACAGCCCAGGAGCCAGCACGGTGCCTGGCCTTCTATTTAGTGAGCCCCAGGTCTAAGCATCTTAAATCCGGCCTCTCCTTTAGCATTATTATCATCATCATCATCATCATCCTCCTCCCATTTTACAGACCAGGAACTGGGGGTGCCAAGAGCTGTAGTACATCGTCCAATGTCCCACAGATGGTGAATTGGTAGCACCAGGATATGCAGCCAAGTCAGCATTTAGTCTGCTCTTGGCCCCATGTTCTGGAGATTCCGATGTCCCCATTTGTTCAGCAGAAGTGATGGGTGAGTATGGAGGGTGGGCATCAGGCCCGGGAGAACCAAATGTAGTAGGCCCAGATCCTGGCTTGGGGACCCTGGACACACGCTGGAGGCAGAGGTCAGCCTGGTCTAAGAGCGTGACCTCACGGGGACCCCGATGTCAGTGGCCCGTTATTTGTGCTGCATCTCTGAGGCCCCACCAGAGGCGCCTGTGGGAGCCCTGGCTTCTCCCAGCTCCTTTCCGCTCAGGCTTCCTGGGGGAGCCTGGGAGGTGACATGGTTGCTGAGAAGTGACCATGATAGCATAACAGAGGGAGAACAAAATACTTGGTTCCTGGGACGATTCAGGGAAGGTGCAGCCCCCTTCCCACCCTCCATACAGCAGCAGCCCCCAGGGGGCAACAAACCCGGCAGTTGCTGCCCTCCCTCAGTGTGAGGCCTGCACAGGTAATCCGTCCCCACCATGGCTGACACGGCTGAAACGACATGTGGTGTGTGATGGGTCATCTTTAGAAAACACGTGACGTGGGTGGGCTCTGTCTTTGATCATAGAGCGGGGCAGGCATCCTGGCGTATAAATGGATCACAGGACCGCTTATTGAGCGCCTGCTGTGTACCTAGCGCTATGCCCACAACAGGGGTTGAGAACCATGCTTAACGAGGTGCTTGTGATTGTGCTGGGTGGGGTGGGGGTGAGAGGTGTCTCTGCCCCCAGGTGCCAGGGCTGCAGCGTGAGAACCTAGCGTCTGGGTCCAGGTGTTTTTCTTCCTGCAATCACAGATGAGCCTGTGGTGGCAGAGGTGGGTCCAGGAGGCTTTTGCTTTGCAGCTGCCAGGAGATGGGGATTAGAGTTAAGTAGTGAGCTGGCTTGCTGCTGCACCCCCAACCAAGTCCCAGCACCTCTCTGGGCCTCAGGGCCTCTATTTGTTGGGGTGCTGGGGTTAAGTCTCCGGGGCTCTCCCAGCTCAGTTTTTCTCTGACTCCAGGGGTGACCAGAGCTGGGCTTCTCTCCAGAAGGTGTCAGGGAGCCCTCACTGTCCTCACCCCTCTCCCCATCTCCCTAACCCCTGCTAGAGAGAGGGAGCCTCTCCTCCCACCCACTGCGGGCTGACTGCGTGTGGTGACGCAGCAAGCGAGGACTTCAGCGCAGTATGGAAACAGAGATGGGGTTTGCTAAAGACAGAAAAAGGTTCTTCCCACCACCCCCAGCTGCCTGCCTGCCTCCCGCCCTCCCAGGCTGCTGCCAAGCCCTGGCACCTCCTCAGCTCTGCCAGATTCACTTGGGGGGGTGGGAAACTTGGGGCTGGAGGCTCAGCTGAACAGGGTCTAAGTTCAAGTCTTAGCCTGCTGGGGCCTTGCTGTGTGACTAAGGCATGGTTGCCCACCTTTTCTGGGCAGGGTGTACTGTGAGGGGCAGGCTTGGATTCTGAGACTGAGTGGGCAGCTTCGTCATCATGGTGGCTCTGAGGGAGGCCTCTGACTCGCGAAGAGCTCCCAGCTGGATGTGGCGTGCTGTCTGTTGGGACAGGGCTATACGTTCAAGTCCCTGGATTGGCGACAGCTGCAGGACCCTCTGCCACCTGTGTTCTCTGTGTGTGCCCCCCTGCAGAGGAGAGAGAAATGCTGTGATCGGCCCCATCGTACATCCAAGGAAACTGAGGCTGCACACTGGTGGGTGATAGAGAGAGGATTTGAACCCAGATCTGTGTGACTCAGGCACCCAGGTGGGAAAGCAGACCCCAGGCAAGAGATCAGCTGGGGGACTGTGAGCCTCCCATGCCCTCTCTAGGTCTCAGTCTTCCCATCTGTGTGGTGGGTGTGGGGTGGGGGTTTGGAGCTGTTCCAGCTCATCTCTGGGCCCTCACTTGGCACTGTTGAGAGTTTTCTGAGCCTCCTCCCCTCCTTGAAGCTGAGGTGTGAAGGCAGGTGAGGAAGTGCCAGCATCTCTGCGCCATCTCACCACCTTTGGGGTGTGAGAGATTCCTAGAGGACAAGGTGTGTGTGAGGCCTTCCAGGGACATTGTGGGCAGGGCAGAGGCTGGTTGGCTCTGAGCAGCCTATGGGTCTTGGTGAGCCATGAAGCCAGGCCCTCTGCCTGTCTGTGCATCTGACCCTCATGGATCTGGTTCACCGGGGAGGCTGGGAGAGTGTAGTATGGACAAGGAGGTAGGGCCACCCTTGGGTCCTTTCCCACCCCACCTGTGTGTGCGTGTGACATTGCCCCTGCTGAGGCCAGGCATTTTGTATATTGTCAGCTCCTCTCAACACTGGAAGGTACATATTATCACCCTCTGGACTTACTTTTCCTCCTTCTCTTTCCTTTTCTAAGTAGTATTCATTCCACAAACACATGTTAGGTGCCTGCTATGTGCCCAGAGCAGGGCCAGGCGTGTGTCAGGGAGCCCAGCTCTCAGTCCCTGCCCTGTGGAGCACACAATCCTCTTAGGAGGCCAGCCATCATGATGTAACCTCGCAGACACATGTAAACTTACGTCAGTGACAGGCGCTGCTGCCCGTGAGAAGGACAGGAGCCCTGACCGCCTGGGAGGGAGGGAGGGCTGCCTCAGGAGGGGACCCTGGAGCTGAGACATGAGAGTGAGGAGTTAACCAGGTAGAGCAGCCAGTGCAGAGGCTCTGCAGTAGGGGTGGCCTGGAGCGTATGAGAGTCTGAACCTGGAGAGTGAAGAGAACCTGGGTGTCAGGAGGAACCAGGGCCTGTTGTTCTGCAGGGTGGGCTGCTCTTGCCTGGGGAAACTGAGACCCTTAGAGGGGAGGCAGCCTGCCCAGGTGAGGCTGAAAGCTTGCCCTGGCATGTATCTGATCCCTGAGGGGTTCCTGGAGGGCCTGCCTTGGCTATAGCTACAGAGCCCTTGGCCATCACTGGGTCCAACTCAGGACATTTGAGTGACTTGCCTGAGGTCCTGCCACAAGTTAGTGTGGAGCTAGGCTTCCTCTTCCCAGCCTTCAGCCTCCCCCTGCACAGGAGCTTGTCATTGAAAGAAACCTCAGAAGGTTCTGGAGCAGAGCAGACCCACAGTGCTGTCCCGGCTGGCCATACCTCAGGCCTTCCCGCCATGGAGGGTTGCTTGGCTCTCTGTCTGCCTGCTGACCCAACTGACCTCTGCTGACCCAGTGTGTGGCCACCCTCTGCTGGTGCTGGACAAGGCAGGGGTGAAGGCAATGGGCAGCCTGGAGTGGGGTGGTGGTGGGCAGGGGGCCCCATGGCCATCAGCCCTGAAGCTTCCAGGAACCAGTTGCCAGGCTGGGTTTGATCAATGACAAAGCCATTACTAGAGGCTGGTGAGGAGGCAGCCTCATGCCTGGAGCCCTTGGGGTGAGTCTGGAGGTTTGGCTACAAAGCAGAAATTGAGTTCCTTCTCTGCCCCACCCCCCCTTATGAAGGGTCTTTTGGCTCCTGTTTTCATGGCCTCTGGCCAAGATGACTACCCCAGCCCCCAGCCCCTGCCCAGACACCCTCCACACGCAGGCAAAATTATTGATCCAGAAGCCACACTAGCCCCTTACACCCTTAGAGCCCAGAGCAGTTGATGCTTCTATAGCCTGCCTCTGTGCATTCATTCCTGCAGCCCGCTCCTGCCCCCATCATGCCCTTACGTGCAACTCAGCTAAAAGACTTGGAACTCCCAGAGCAGAGCACACCACGCCTTCTGTCCACAGCCTCTGTATTTCCTGTTCCCTCAGCCGGCAAAACCCTTCCTCAAAGTCTTTGCTCAGTGACTCCTACCTGTCATTTATTGCTGAGCTCAGTCCCCACCCTTCTGGGAGACCTGCCCCTTGTCCTGTATAGTCACCGCTCCCGGATGCCACAGGCCTGTGCACTGTGAGGTCCACTTGCTGTCTGCCTCCCCTACCAGGCAGAGGCCTGTGGGTGCCCCCAGCAGTGCCCAGCCTGGGGCCCGGCACACAGTATGTCCACAGCTCATGCGTGTCAGCTGAGCCTAGTAGTCAGAGTCTAACCTGTGCTGCTCCAGCTTCTGTTTCACAGAGGGGCCAGGTCACATGGCAGGTGCCTCAGACAAGAGCCAGGCTGACATCCCCCTATGGCTCCTCTCTCTTCCCTCTCCCAGGCCCAGGAAGGGTGCCATGGCTGTGTGAGCACACCTGGGTGCCGTTGGGGTTCCCAGAGGCTGAGCAGGTGGGATCTTGGCTGACCGGTTGCCCTCTTTTAGCTTGCAGACCCACTAGGGCTGTTTTATTTTTTTAATCAACCCGAAGAGAAGCCTAACTGTTTGAAAGGAATACATTTCTCGTTCTTTTTTTTTTTTTTCCAATTCCAGTTGACATTCAATATTATTTTATATTAGTTTCAGGTATAACATTTCTCGTTCTTTAAGCCCCTGAAACCTTGGGGTCTATTTATTACTTCAGCCTAGTTCGTGCTGACTAATACAAATATTTACTGGGTGCCAGACATTATCCTAGGCACTGGGATAATATTCACCTCTGAACGGCTGTGGTGAGAATTTAATGAAAACTGATATGTGAAAGCCTTTAGCTTTGTGCTGACACACAGTAGGCTCTGTGGGTTAGATGGGGTCTCTTCTTACATCTGGAAATGGTCATAGGAGTAGCCTTACAGAGAAGGCTGGGCAGATCGGAGGCCACCAGAGGAAGCAGCCCCTGTAGGCCCAGCCTGGGAGCACGGCGAACGCACTGCCTGGAACCAGCGCCCAGTCGCTCCCTCGCAGCTTTTCTATCCCGTCTCAAGGCTCACCTGTGCTAGCTATCGGTTGCTGCGTAACAAATTACCCAAATTACCGTGAAGCTTAGTTGGTTAAAACAGTACTAGACATTTATTTTCTCTGTCACGAACACGCACACGCACATGCACACACACGCACTCACGCATGCGTGTGCTCACCATCTACATCCAGGAGCCACTCTGAGGGAATCTGACTCCTCATCGATAGGTTAATGGGAGTGAGGCCGGCTGTTTCCAGTGAGGCCTGAGCCAGAACTTGACATCAGCTGTCTCTCCAGTGACTGGGTAGGAGGGATCACTGTCCCCACACAGGTGGGGAAACAAGGCTAAGAGAGTGAAGATGACCCTCCTAAGGTCACCCAGCCGGAAGCTGGTGGAGCTGGGATTTGAGACCAGACTGGCCGTCCTCAGGGCCCAGGCTCTCTAAGCACGCACCGTCCTGCCCAGGGTGGGAGTGGGTGAGGGTGGGAGTGGGTGAGGGCGGGAGGCAGGCGCCAGCCGTGTGGGGCCCTCGTGCCTGTTGCCAAATGAGGTGTTAATAGCAGTGAGCATTTAGTCCAGCTGTTCTAATGAACAGGTTTTTTATTTCTCTGGCTTTGTTTTTAATTGAAAGAGTAAAAGTGAATGGAGGGGTGATGACTGCTTCCATCCCAAGGACCCTGGGAAGGCTTTTTGGAGCCACAGGCTGACAACCTCCCTGGGGTGGCCACTGGCAAGCCTATTCACCCACAGGAGGAAGAGAGTCAACTCTGAGGGTTGGCCCAAGTTTGATTCCTGGCTCTGTTCATGCTCTGTGTGGCCTTGAAGAAGTCGTAGAAACCTCTTTGAGCCTCAGTTTTCCCATCTGTCCCCCACGAGATAACAGTGTCACTGCCTGCCATGGACGCTTGGTGTGAGGGTGCCATGAGGTTCTGTGTGTTCAAGTACCTAGGACAGGGTCCAGCACATAATAGGTGCTCAAGAAAAAATAGCCATTGTTGTTTACCTCTCTGATAAGCCCCCCCATCCCCCAAAAAACACATACACTGGAGCCTTCTGATGCTCCCTCCCTGTACCTTCATCCAGGTCAGCTCACAGAAGGTAGGCCTGGCCTCCTTCTGGCCTCCCAGTGAGACCGTCTGGGAGAGAGGGCCAGAAAATGAGCACTCCTATATGCAGAGCAGAGGGAGACACGCTCATCCCCATTTCACAGATGGGCAAACTGAGGCCCAGAGATGACTTGCCTGAGGGCCTCAGTGGTGGACATAGCACCTAATCACAGGTCTCTTGACTCTGACTCTAGTGCTCTCTGCTGTCCCACTTTGAAGGATCCTTGGAAGAACCTCAAGTAGCTGAAGAGAATTCTAAGAACCCTCAGGATGTCTGGGAGCCAGGACACTCAGTCTTCCACTCCTCGCTGCCCCCAGGCCACTGTGTGACCCTGCTGGAGTTGCCTCCCTCTCTGTGCTTTTGTTTCAAGGGAGTGGGGAGAGTCTGGACTATGGACTGCCCCTATGTCTCCCTCCCCCAAGCCCAGATCTGTGCCCCCC
>PVKE010000631.1:0-131669 GCA_004027555.1 Craseonycteris thonglongyai | reverse complement strand
TGGGAGAGGGCACCAGCATTATGGACACACTCAATGGTTTGGTGGTTATCAGGAGAGGGGGGAGGAGGGGAGAGAGAGTTGTGGAGGGAGGTGGGAGTGGGCACCAGATATATGGTGATAGAAGGGGAACTGATACTGAGTGATGGGCACATAATACGATGCATGAATGATGTGATGTGGACTTGTACATCTGTAAACTATCTAATTGTTGCCAACTAATGTAACCTTATTAAATTTAATAATAAAAAAAATAAAAGAAGAAAGTTTCACATATTCAGCACAGTTTTTGAAAAGTTCAAAAAACAAAAGAATTTTTGTTGGATCGAATATATGGTGATGGAAGGAGAACTGACTCTGGCTGGTGAGCACGCAATGCAACACAAGATGATGTCATGTAGAATTGTACACCTGGAACCTATGTAATTTTTACCAACCAATGCCACCCTAATAAATTTAACAATAAAAATAAATAAATAAATAAAGTAAATAAAATAATTTATGTTGAGCCTCCTTCAAAGCTGTCCTAGGTAGCAGGTTGGACATGCCTGGGAAAGAAATAAAGGAAAAAAATGCAAACTTAGAGTCTCTGTCAGATACTTTGGCTTCTGTTTGGCTCAGCTTAACTCTCTTATGGGAAAGCCACAGTTAGGGATTTCCATCTAGCTATTCTCCTAGAGAGATCGACTCTAAAACATTTAAACTTCTTACAATTTTTCAACCTGGTGTGCACATCTGGAATTTGCTTATACATCAGAGAAATTTTTTCTTCCTCATTTGGGCCTAGCTTGTCTGCTAGTGGGCTTCCTATAGGGTGCGGGACTAGCTGAGCATGATCTTGAAGCAACACTGGGAATCCTTTAAATTCTGTAATACTTTTTTATTTTATTTTAAATAAACATTTATTTTATTGTTTTTGACAAAGAGAGACATATATATATAGAGAGAGAGAAGGGGAAAGGCCCTGAATAGTCTCCACAGTTGTACGTCATCAGTTTTCAACATGGTTTTGTTCCATACAGATGGGCGGGCACCACACAGGGTGGGAACTGGGCTGGGGCCTCCTGCATGGGAAGCATGACCCCTCAAGCCAGGGGAACCCATTGGGGTGGGAGGCGAGAACCAAATTGGGGGCCTGTCGCATGGGAAGCACACCCCAGTTCAGCATATGGGTCCACACGGGCCAGGGCTGGGGTTCAATCCTTGGTTCCCAGGGCTGCAAAGTGAACGTTTAACCTGCTGAGCCATCCTGGCTTCCCAAAATTCTGGAATACTTTACATATTATCCTTAGAGACAAAATAATTTTGGTGACACTTTTACCATTGTGTTCATTTTGACCTCAAGAAAAGCAAAGTAATTTTCCTGAAGATCTCCTAATCTATATTAAAAAAGATTTATTACAGAATATCAATAAAAGAGATTTAAAATAGATTTTGCTCAGAAAAATATATTTGAGTTAGTTGATTGTGCAAAAATCAAATTTAGATGGGCTATTTTTTTTTTTAACAGAATCAATGCTTCCCAGTACAGTGACTGCTCATTCTAGAATTGAGTTATTTTTGTAAGCATTTTGCAGATGAGGAAACTTGGTTCTGAGAGTTTCCGAAGCATTTATATGTGGAAAAACCAAGTATAGAGCCTAAGATTTATTGACATTTAACCCAGTACTTTCTGTAACTTCTTACTAAGCTAATGTGGAGGTGGTGGTGTGGAAATGGTGGCTAGAATCTGGGCTTTGCAATCTGTCTACATGGTTTTAACTTATTTTATTTTATTGTTATATTTATTGGGGTGACATTGGTTGATAATTATATTGTTTCCAGGTGTACAATTTTACATTACATTGTCTATACATTGCATTATGTGCTCATCACCTAGAATGCCTGGTTTTAAATGTTGTTTCCTCTCCTTACTAACCATGGGACCATGGGAAGAGTACTTATACTTCCTTAACCTTAGTTGTCTAAGATTTAGAGGTTTATGTAAAATTCACATGGAAGAGAAAGGATAAAGACCAGGCAAGAGATTTTAAAGATGTTGAAGATGGGGGGTGGGGGTGGGAAATGTATTCTACTTGCTAGTAAGACAATGAAACTATTGTATTAAAGTGGTCAAATATTGGTGTAGGGTAGATAACTAGACTGAAAAAGGAATTTTTAAGACAAGTAAGAAAATTGGCTTATGGCCTGAGTTAATTCTAAAGAGTTATTGATCATTTTGTTAGATGTGATAATATAATTGTATTTATATAAGGAATGTTTACATTTGTAAAGAAATATCTATTGCATGAAATATGTAGCAGTGAAATGATATAGTACATGCAATTTACTTTAAAACACTTCAGCAGCAACAATGGCAACAAGAAACTGGCTAAGCAGATGTGGCGAAATCTTGGTCATTATTGAATCTTGGTGATGAATTTACGGGAGGTTGCTGTATTGCTCTCTCTGCTTTTATAATGTTTGAAGACTTTCATAATAAACAGGGATCTATTCAGAATTTGACCACTTCCTCACTCCTTGCACTACCATCCCCTAGTCCAAGCCATCACCCTCTCTCTTGCAATCATCCCCAGCACAGTTCTGGGCTTCCCTTACCTCCTTCCAATGTTAGTGAAAGCATGATGTTTCTCTGCCCCAAACCCTCCAGTGGCTCATATCTCAAAGTAAGTAACAAGCCAGAGTCCTTTTGAAATCCTACCTGCTCGTCACCAGCAGAGCGCTCCTTCCTTACTGCTCGGCCCTCACTCATAGTCCTTTCCTCCTGGCTCACAGAGGTGGACACAGCCAGTATGCTCTCACTTTGCGGTCTTTGCACTTCCAGTTTCCTTTTTCAGGATAGCTTTCCCAGAGATGTCGGTGTGGCTTCCTCTCTCACCTCCCTGATCTTTACTCCAGCGTCACCTTTTCAATGAGGCCAACACAGACCATCAAAGCTAAAACTGGACTCTGTTCTGAGCACACCTCCTTCCCCCTTTCCTGGTTCGTTTTCTCCATAGCATTCCCCTTCCTTCTACATGCTGTGTAGTCTACCTATTTATTCTTTTATTGACAGTCTTCACTCTTAAGAATGAGAACAGATTTTTGTCTGTTTTGTTCTTTGCTTTAGTTTCAGTGCTTAGAACAGTGCCTGATGATTTGGAGGTGCAGATATTTGAAAAATCTTATTGATTGAATCTCATTTATTGTATTTTTTCATCATTAATGCAAGGTAATATTGCATAGGGCAAGAGAAGAGGTCTTGATTGAGTGGCTTTGTTTGAATTTCAGATCTGTTACTTGCTGACTAGAAATATTACCTTGACCTGAACCACAATTTGTTAATTTCTGAAGTGAGGAGAACACTCATTGTTGTACAGTCCATGATTATTAACATCAGAATGAAAATTACTATGCATGTTTTAGGAATCACTTGTAACAATTACGTAGTTATACTTACCACTTAATGAGCACATAACATGCCCCAGGCGCGGTGCTTAAGTTTAATATAGAGAGTATACATTTTAACCAGCACAACCATCATATGAACTGAGCGTTTTTTTTTCTTTCTTTTTTTAATTTTATAGGTGAGGAAACTGAAACTCAGCAGTATTAAATGGAGTTTGATCAAGGTCACTGATACACAATGTGGCGGATTAGATATTTCACTTATGGAGGCTTTAACCTTAAATCTGCTTTATGTAATGCAGATGGGATTATTAAATCCAAGTTTTTATGCTTCTGAAAGACAACTATATACCTTCTAGCTAGCATGCTGCTGTTTAGTTTTACAAAAACAATTCAAGGGTCTTGGCATTAAAGTGACAAGGCCTTTCTCTTAAAATCACAGAACTAGCTCTTGCACATGAACATTTGGGGAAAAGAAGAGTTCAAAGATGAAATGGTGACAAAGCCTCTTAGGGATAATTCTTTTCACACTACATTCAAACACATTCTAATGGAGAGGACAGAGAGAAGTTCAGGGCCAGAGCTGTTTCTCCAAAAAGAAATGTTCTCTTCTGGTTTTAATTATGCTGGTACATTTTGAAGTTTGGAAAATATCAATGGCTTTGTTTTTACTGCAGCTGAAGACTGTTATTTATAGAAATCAGGGTCCCACACCACTTCCACCTTTCCCGTCGTATGGCTAAGAGGAGGTTGTTGAAGATAACAGGGAGGTCTCAGTTGTTCCCTGTCCAAGCTCTCTCTTGAAGTACATGTGTGGTTATCTTGCTCGGATAAAGAAAGAAAATCAAAATCATTCTTCCAAGAAAAACCTTTTGCTTCTTGACAGGTGGGTGGGAAGGGAGTGAATGACAGTGCAAAGAGAACTAGGGATAGAAACAGAAGGCGTTTGCAGGGAAGAAATTACGGGTTATCTTTATTGAACTCCAATGATTGGGGCAAGGGATGAATACATTAGAAGGCACTCATGCCCCGAGAAGGATGCCTCAGGGGGACGCCATGGCTCAGAACCCGAGCCAGGGCCTTAACTGTCAGCAGGACATGCATTTCTGTGTCTCTCAGATTGACTTTCCCCACATAGTTGGACACTGCCACCAGCAGCCCCCTCACCACACACCTTTTCATTTCTTTGGCTGCAGAGAGGGGTACATTTCCTGCCCTTTGCTTTGTTGGGGTATAATTGACATATAACATTGTGTGAGTTTAAGGTGTACAGCATAATGATTTGGTACACAATTAAAGTGAAATGATTATCACAAAAAGGTTAGTTAACACATCCATCACCTCATATAATTACAGTTTTTCTTTTGAGGTGAGAACATTTAAGAAAGTTGTCTTAGCAACCTTCAAGTATATAATACAGTATTGTTAACTGTAGTCACCATGCTGTACATTAGAGCCCCAGACTTATTTATCTTATAACTAGAAGTTTGTACCCCTAGCCCTTGGCAACAACCATTCTACTTTCTGTTTCTGTGGGTTTGACTTAAAAAAAAAATCCACATATAAGTGAGATCATACAGTATTTATCTTTTTTCTTTTTCCTCATGAATGAATAGTATTCCATTGTGTAAATATACATAGACATACATATGTATATATTAATATGCCATTTTTTGATCCATTCATCTGTTGATGGACACTTAATTTTTTCCATGTCTTGACTATTGTGAATAATGCTGCAATGAACATGGGGGTGCAGAAACCTCTTTGAGATAGTAATTTCATTTCATTTGGATATATACCTAAAAGTGGGATTGCTGGATCATATGGTAGTTCTATTTCTAATTGTTTGAGGACTCTCCCTAGTTTACTGTAATGGCTATAATAATTTACATTCTCACCAACAGTACTCTGGAGTTCCCTTTTCTTCATATCCTGAAGTATTTGTTATCTCTTGTCTTCTTGATAGTAACCATTCTAACAGGTGTGAGGGGATATACTTATTGTCGTTCTGATTTGCATTTCTCTGGTAATAAGTGATGTTGAGCATCTTTTATGACCTGTTGGCCATTTGCATTCCTTCTTTGAAAAAAATTTCTATTCAGGTCTTCTGTGCATTTTTAATTGGGTTATTATTATTATTATTATTATTATTTTTGTTCCTGAGTTGTATGAGTTTCCTATATATTTTGGATATTAACCCCTTGCCAGATACATGGTTTGCGAATACAGTTATCCTCCGCCTTTTGGAAGTTAGCATTATGCCACTTTAAATGAAAGAACTATATTAGTACTTGTTTTGCTAACCAAAAGAAATCCAAAGAGCGTTTTTGGTATGCACCCTGAGCAGTGACAGTGGCCTGCCAGGTGGGCTCTTTCCTGGGAATTACACTCACCATCAAGCTCTCTGAGCTCTGAACTGTGTCTGTGAGCATCTGTGCTTTATCTCTATTTATTTTGTGCATCCGTTAGCAAAATGTGTCCTAAGGCTTTAGAAAAGCCTAAGAGAGCTCACAAAGGTGTTATATTTAGCATAAAAAATGGACATAATTAAGCGTTTCCATGGTGGTGAACAAAATACAGAGATACCTTGGAATTTGAACGCCCCCAAACGCAAACAATTTGGAATCCGAACAAAAAATCAAGCAGATTTTGACTCGGAATCTGAATGCTGCTTTGGAATCTGAATGCCAACACATTGTTTGTGTGGAATGTATCGACAGTACAGCCTGTAGCTTTATCCGAACGCCCACTCGATGTTCGTGTGAGGTATAATTTGAGAGCTGTGCAGAGGAATCGGTCTAACACAGACTGTATAGGCAGCAAACCCTACCCCATTATAATATACAACCAAGTCGTTGCTATAGTTACCTCTCTTATACATTTTGGTTTGTGTGTATGTTTCTGGCCACCCCTATGCTTAGTTACTTAAGTCGTCTGAAGCTGTATCTTGAATTATAATTACTTGTTAATATTTTACCTTAAAATTAATAAAATTAATATTTTACATTAAATCCAGTGTGTTCACTGTTAAAATCATTTTGAAAATTTGAGTTTGTGGCACCCAGGAATAGATTAATCCTGTTTCTATTATTTAAAAGGGGAAAACTTGTCTTGGAACTCTAATGTTTTGGAACTCGAACAGGGTTCTGGGATGGAGTAAATTTAAATTTCAAGGAATCACTGTAAAGACATTGTGTGTGTATTGAACTTGCCTGCATCCACCATTTGTACAATTTATACACACAGAGAAATAATCTTGAAAGCTGCTGAAGTTACTGTTGGTTCTGCTACTAGCTAGTGGTCCCTTTTAGTTGGCATCCAGTGATGGATAAAATGAATGGAAAGTCTATTGCTTGAGTGGAAAACCTATTGCTAAAGCATGGTGTTCTATCATACGTAAGAAAAAACAAGTCAATCTTTTCAATAAGTGGAAATTGTATATACATTATTTTTACTTCATACAGGCTGTGTATTTATTATATAATTTCTACTTTTACTATATGTTAGTATTATTTTAAATTTTTTGTGTTATTTGGTATGATGTGGTAGGTTATTTTTTGGGGCTCTGAGAATATTCAAAAAATTTTTCACATAAATTAATGGTAGTTTCTTCTTCACCTTATGCTGTTTTGGTTTATCAAAGTTTCATAGGAATGCTTTGCTTTTGGATAGTGGGGAAAAACTTGTGTTTTGTCCCATCCTATAGGTTGCCTCTTCATTCTGTTGAGTTTGTTGATTGTTCATATATTGTTTTCCTGATTTATTTATTTTTTAAATTTTCTATCTGTGTTCTCTTATAGTTCGTTGAGTTTCTTTAAGATGGCTACTTTGAATTCTTTGGCAAGCAATCTGTATATTTGCATTCCTTTGGGGCCATTTATTGGAGCTTTATTGGTTTTCTTTGGTGGTATCATATTTGCCTGATTCTCTGTGACTCATGTAGCCTTACAGTGGAGTCTGTGCATTTGAAGACTGCTTTAAAGACATTCAAGACCACTTCTAGCAGTTAAAGACTTCTTGTGCGCTGGTGATATTCCCTTGGGAATAGCAGTTGTGCCATGTTGAGTCTGGTTTCAAAGCTGTCACGGGGCCTGCAGTGGGGCCCACAGGTGGGCTTGTTAGCAGAGTCTCAGTGGGTGTGAATCCTCGCTGGTCTATGGGACTGCCTCCTGTACCTTGGTGAGTAGGGTAGCACTGGGACTGGTATCGGCTTCAGGGTCCACAGCTGGGGCCTATTATCAGGTGCATTGCGGGTGTGCTGCCTGGTCACTGGATGGGTCCCTGAGGAAGCATGACTGGCCCCGGATCGTGGCTGGGTGGGACTGGGACTCAGCCCCAGGGCTATTGCAGATTTCACAGCCAAGCAGACCTGGCTCTGGAGGCCCAGATGGGTGTGTCTTCTGCCAGGGCCCCGGATATATATGCTGGGCTAGTTCCTATCCATGACTGCAGAGGCTGGAACTTAGTAGAGAGCCCTTTAAGGATCGGAGGGGATAGAGACATGAGTGTGTCCTGCTGGCCCCTGTGCAGCAGGTCTGCTTGTGGACTGTAGCTGAAAGGGAGCTGGAGTTGAGCATAGGACCATTTCAGGATCTTGGAATGTTGCAGATAGAAGCATCATCCACTGGGATGTGAGACCCTCAGGACGGCTGGCAGACTGGCAGACTGGCTATGAGGAAGCTGGAGCCTCCTTCAGGAAATTTCAGGATCTGGGGGTGCAAATGGAAGTTTCCTCTGCCTGACCCCTATGCCAGCAGGCCAGCTTGCAGAGTTCGGCTGGGAGGGGGCAGAAGCCCAGTATAGAGTCCTCTCAGAATCTGAGCAAGTTTGACAGGCTCCAGGGGCTCCTGGATTGTGGCTGAGTAGGGCTGGAGCTGGTTCATGGACCCTGTCAGAGTGTCTGTTACCTGATGCGCAGGTGGGTGTGACTCCTCCTGGGTCCCTTGGCAAATGGTGCTAGTGACACGATTAAACCACATGCGGCTAATGCCAAGTCCTCAGGGGTATGGAGCTGCTTTAGGGTCTGTAGCCGGGACCTGAGACATGGGGGGATGTCTCCTGCTGGGTCCCTGTGCGAGCAGAACTGTTTGCTGGGATGGACTGGAGCCCAGTTTTGGGGCCTTTTCAGAACCTATATTTGGACCCAGTTTGGTGGGTTTCTCTCAAGGGCTTCCTGGATCATGGTTGAGTGGAGCTGGAGACAGTTCATGTACTCAGGACTAAAGTCTGTATGTCTATTCCCCAGTGCTCAGATTGGCATGGTCCTCCCCCCTTGGCATGTGGTGCTGGTGACAGACCTAAAGCCAAATGGGGTTGTAGCTGAGTCCTCAGGGGTTCAGAGCTGTTTCTGACCACAGTAGGTGAGTATGAGCCTTCCTTCTAAAAATGACATACCTCAGTCTCAGACAGCACCGGGGTTTCAGTCTCCTATCTGGACCCCAGTGGTCTCAGGAAGGCACTTTTATCTGTGGGTGGATGCCAAATTATTATTCTTGAGGGGGGAGATATGCACAAGGGAAATCTTATTTGACCATTTTTGCTGATGTCACTACAAAAAATGCATTTTTTTACCCTGGCCCAGTTTGAAAAATCCCAGGGAATAGTACGGTAGGTATTGGCCCATGGAAGTCACGTGCCCACCTTGGACCAACTGTGTGTTACAATGGTAGCTTTCCCCAGAACCACATGGTTGGAGTTAGGAGAGGAGTAATTTCCTAATAAGAAGGAGGCCTTGTATCCTAATAAGAAAAGGCTGTTTGGACATCCTTAAGGGGTTCATTATAGATCACACAGCGTAGCAATGTGTGTGGTTTATTGATGCCATAACATATGAAGGCTGTCCAGAAAAAATCCAGCCACAAATGCCTCTACTTTTCAGATTACATGGCTTGATAGTTTCTAGACAGCCCTCATATATTTCTATCTTTGGTTTATCAGTTCCTTTCATTTATGTAGAATGGTTTCTGGAGACTTTTCACAACTCTATCTCATTTGAATCTGTATCATTCTCTGAATTAGGTGGGGCACCCAGGAATTTGGAGTAATTTATCCAAGGCCATCTGATGAAATAATTAGTTTGGCTCATGCTTGCTACCTTTGATCTAGTCTCTCAGAAGAAATAAACATCAATCCACCAATGTCATTCTAGGAATCAATTCTGAATTAATATTCCTCTCTGTGCAGTGTTATTTATTGTAGGAAAAAGTTATAGTCACTTTTAGGGCTCATCAGTAGGAGAATGGCTAAGTAGTTTATGGCACACTCATTTGATGAAATGCTATGCATAGGTACTGGTATGGAAAGATCTCTAAACTGTGTTTTTCAGTGAAAAAGCAAGCTTGAAACAATGAATAAAGCATGTTCTCATTTCATTAAAATGAAAACCAAACTCTACATTTATGTAGGAAATATTGACAAGTACTGGAAAAATACACTTCACATTATACACAGTGGCTGACATTGGAGAGGGAAGTAAGAAGGGGAAGAAAACTTGAAGTTCTTCATATTTTACTCTGTATGGCCATGTGTTGTCTATGTCTTTTACAAAGGTGTATCCATGTACTAACACATAGTAAAAGCAAACAGAATACAATCCAATGCATCCCCCAGGGGATCCATTGATCTGGGGTGAAATGTTTCTAGGTCTCCGACTGCTTCATTTAAAACTATGTTCATTCCTAATGGTTGGATTTAATCCTACTCAGTTTAGAGCAAAGGTTCTTGAATGGACGGTTGGTCCTATAGAACATCCATGTCCCTATTCCTCCTAAATATCTACTATGTACATAGATATATGTAACAAATGGGTTCAAAAAAGTTTAATTGCAGTTTTTTTTTCCTGAAGAGTAAATAATGAAGAAGGCAAAATATATAATACAAAGTCAATATTAATATACTCACTGGAGGTCTTAGCCCTGGAATTTTACCAGCCTGCCTTTCCATTGTGTAAAATGTAGAAGTTGGACTAGACAATCTCTCAAGGGCCTTTAGTTGAGACATCACAGAATTCGGTGATTTTGTTGTGGGCTGTTCAAGATTAAAAAACAAAAAGCCATGAGGGGTCGGGGCTGATGTTAGACTCCAAGCCTTTGGAACCCAGGAAAGAACTCAACATTCCTTTGGAATACTTGGAAAATATCTCTGACACATGTACTTTCTTTGAATATATGGCTAAGGAAGGTAGCTGGAAAATTACATTTTTATATAATCCTTAGTTTAAAAGCAGAAAGTAACAATGGAGAAAGAAAAGGGACAGAAAACCAATCAGTGGTCTCTGGAAAGCTTACATACAATTAAGGCAAATGGACTGACTGTTCACAATGGACTCTCAATTCTTGGCTAAATAATCAAACAAACACTTAAGAGAAACTCAGAACCATTTTCAAGGTGAATAGTGAAGGCTTTTTGCCTACTCGGTGGGACTAAAAGCTTTGGACAAGTGCTCAGGGCTTGCAAATGAGAGAAAGGCAACAGACTGAGTTGTGTTGGGGAACAGTTAAAAGCAAGGGCGTGGAGTAAACAGCTTTTCAACAAGACAGTCTTTGTCGTTTAAAAGCCATTCTGAGCAAACCCTGCTTTTCACTTCCAAGACACTGCAGCAGGAAGCTTTAGGAAATGAACAGGACTAGGGAATGTAAACACTGAACCACAGCACCCTTTGCATGCACTCCCCTCCTGTTTCCTGCTTGCCATGATGTGTTAATCTACAAGCAATATTAAAAAAAAATGAAAGTAATGTACTCCTTCCCCATTTTAAAGTAGCACAGACCTGATGAAATATCTTTGGAAGAGGCAGGATAACAGAAGAGTTAAGATCTGAAACCAGACAGGCCTATTGTGTACCCTTAGGCATATATAACTTAACCTTCCTGAGCCTCAGTTTTCTCATCTGTAAAATGGAGATAATAATGGTTGATAACTACCTTGTAGGATTGTCATGAGGATTAAAGGTAATTAACTTCAAGTGTTTAGTACCAGACCCGAAACATTGTAAATCAATTCTGGGGTAACGGTAGATATTATTACCATTATTATTTACTATTTTTAGTTTGGAGATGCTTTGGTATAGGAATACAGGACAACTCTGCTTCAGCAATTGTAGAGAATAATTTTGGTTGCTTTCCTCTAGGACTTTGGTAGCGTGTAGATGTAGTGAGGAAGCCACCCTAGGACTAATGTGTGGAGGACGCTTCCGTGCCCCCATGTCTCCTGGAAGTGCACCCACCCTCCAGTTCTCTGTTTAAGCACCATTTCTTTCAGGTCTTTTCCTTTCCTTTCACATCCTTTTTCCACAATTGTAATTAGGGGGTTAGTTGTGTCATTATTTGTTGAATGTATAAGTAGTATACTTTTTAAAAGATTAAAAACATGAAATTTTGTCAAAATGGATAGTGAATTTGGGAGGCCAGGATAGCTCAACAGGATGGGCGTTTGTCTTACAGCCTCCAGGTCGGGGACAGAGTCCTGGCCCTGGCCTGTGCGGACCCATATGCTGAACTGGGGCACGCTTCCCATGCGGGAGGCCCCCAGTTCAGTTTCTGCGACCCATGGCCCCACAGCCACTTGTGTGGAATGAAACTATGTCGAAACTAATGATGTGCAGCTGTGGAGACTGCTCTGGGCCCTCCCCCTTCTCTCTCTGTCTCTCTCTGTCAAACAATAAAATAAATCTTTAAAAAAATGTATGGTGATTCATATCAAAGATTTATTTAACTCAGAAAACTAGCAGGGTAATTGGGCTGGTTCACAGAACATTGGTCAATTGGGAAAGGCACACTAAAGCACGTTTGTTACATTACATACGAAATAGGGCAATAAAACTATAAACTTTGGGGTTCTCTTGTACTTGGCCAAAATTACTTGCATCTCCATTAGACAGAAGTCTAAGTTCTACAAGTTAATGAATAACTTCACCTAGGCTCAGACTTAATCGCTGGTAAATAATAAATCAAATAAAGGAACGTTCTGCTAGAGAATGAAATAATCTTGGAGTGGGGACAGGGGCTAAGTAAAAGCTTTAACATGACTTTGAAAAGACACATATTAATCTTTGACTTGGATTATTTTTCTTAACAAATGTCTATTTCCTCCAGCAGAAGGTAAGCTCCGTAGTGTTGGGGACCATGTATTCTTGTATGCTCAGCCTTGCACGGTGCCTGTTGCACAAGCCTGTTGAAGCTTGTGTATGTGTTTGTTGCAATTTCTTGTTGGCTATGCCCTCTGGAGTGTGCCTTAGCCCACTTACTGAAGCCAAGCCCCATGGTAGAGTTGGTCTTTAAACTCACATTTTGTGTCCTAGATTTTACTTTAGATTTTTGTGCTTAAGTTCAAAAGCCAGATTGAGCTATCATTTAATCTTTCCTCTTGCTGCCTTTAGGTTTTATGATTGAAGCCACATTTACTTCATAAAAGCAAATAAAGTACATGCTGTTTTCCATATTTTGGAATAGTTTTGGTAACAACAGGGGAGTAAATTGTGGTTTGGAAATTTAAGAAAATACTCTAGTGATTCCATTAGTACCATTTGGTTTTTGGAGACATAAACTTTTTATAGCTGTTTCTACTTCTTCTGTGATTAGTTCTCTATTTTGTGACAGCTCAGTTTATTATTTTATACTTTAACAGCCATCCATAGAGCCTGATAATGCTAATTATTAATATGTAGTTTGGAATAGCATCCCTACTTTAAATTAGTTGTTTCTATTTATTGCTTATTATCTTTTTTTCTCACCCCACATTTTACTATTTTTAATAAATTTGATGATTCTTCCTTTTTTGGTTAATTGGGATTTGCTTTTATTTTTTTCTTCCTTATTAATATAGAGATGTGTTCCTTTAAATACCAGTTCCACAGCACTCTATCAATTTTAATATGGAAATACCATTTCAAAATATTCTGCTATTAGGTAGCAGATGTAGGAATTATCTTGATGTAGGAATCATTTTTTTAATGATACAAATAAACTACTTTTTTATTTTGTAGTAGGTAAGAAAAAATACTTTTCAGAATCATCTTTCATATTTGAATGTTCTATATATTTAGAATGTGTGTAAATATTTACATGCTGATGTGATATGAATCAGTTGTTACTATGAAAGAGATCATATGCATACACTTAAAAAAACTATGAATGGGGAATCTGGGATGGCTCAGTGGGTTAAGCACTCACTTTGCAGACTCAGAACCGAGGATTGAATCCCAGCCCTGGCCCCGGCCCATGTGGACCTGTATGCTGAACTGACGTGTGCTTCCCACTCAGGAGGCCCCAAATTCAGTTCTCATCCCCCCCACCCCCAACCCCTGGTTTGGTCCCTGGCTCAAGGGGGCATGCTTCCCATGTGGAAGACCCCCAGCCCAGCTCCTGCCCTGCACAGCCCGCCCACCTGTGTGGAACAAAACCATGTCAAAAACTAATAATGTATAACTATGGACACTGCTCTGGGCCCTCCCCCTTCTCTGTGTCTCTCTGTCTCTCTCAAAAACAATAAAATAAATCTTAAAAAAATACTACGAATAATTCTTAAAAATAATACACATGGGCTCATACCCTTGTTTACAAAATTAAACATGATAATACCTTTAAAGTTTGATGTGGGAAGTATTCAAACACTTAAAATTTTTTATATGACATGGAGCTTTAAATTCTGCATGCATTTAAAAACTCTTTATTGAAGTATGATTTACATACAATGGAATTTACTCCCTTTAAGCATCAAATTTAATAAGCTTTGAAAAATGTATACAATTGTGTGACAACCTACTACAGTCAAGATATAGAACATATCTATCTCTCCAAAAAGTTTCCCATGCCCCTTTGCTGCCAATTCCTTGTATTATCCATGGTTCCTGGCAACCATGAATCTTTTTTTTTGTCTCTATAAGTTTTGTCTTTTATAGAATGTCATATAAATGCAATCAAATAGTATTAATCATTTGTGGCTGGCTTCTTTTGCTCACAATAATATTTTTTAGATTCATCCATGTGCTCACATATTAGCAGAATGCTCTTTTTTATTGTTGAGCATACTGCATTGTGTAGATACACCACAGCTGACTCATGAATTCAGTTAGTGAACACTTGGGATGTTTTCAGTTTCAGGCTATTATGAATAAAGCTGATATGAATTTTGCTTTTATATTTAATTTCAAATATTATTGTTTTTTAATGTTGTGGAATGAATATTAGATGTCCTGGTTTCTTTTTCATTTTCCTTCATCTGTAATATGATAAATTTTATAAGATCATTATATTATTAAAAAACAGGGTGTTCTCTTCTATCTTTTGCATCTCTCCATTGTCTATCTGATTAATGCTATTGATCAACTGCAATTTCTTTTATTAATTTATTTAGTGATTATTCACATCCTGATTATTTCATGTTAAGAGGAAACATAACGTAGTGATTGTGAACATTGGCTCTGGAGCTAGATGGACTTGAATGTGAGTAACACTCTCACCTCTTATTATTATAGCCAGGTTTTTTCGCAGTCACCTATAACCTCTTTAAGTCTCAGTTTTCTCATCTATAAAATAGAGAGAACAGTACCATCTACCTCAGGTGAGGATTAAGTGAGAAAATGTATGAAAGTGCTTAGTAGAATCCCAGGCATTTAGAAAAGATCTCAATAAATGGTAAATTTTGCTATTTTTATTGTGGCATAATTAGGTCTTTAATTTCAATTTATTTCTTCTTATTTTTTTCTTGAAAAAAAAATTTTTTTTTAGTGGTATGTATTATGCCCAGCTGTTATATGGGACATTTAATTTCAGTGTTGTTGGATTTTTATTCTTTAATTTATAACTCACTACTTCCATTTAATGAGTTGTTTATCTTTCAATGCTTTTTACCGTGATACTGGTATTAACTGTTAAGTACTTCTTATGATTATGGTGATTGTTTTAATCATTGTTACTATTATGCTTTTGTAACTCTGTTCTTATGATGTCACAGGGTTAGGGTTCCTGCGAATCAAATGCTTACAAGGGCCACATAGACTGCAGTTGTGAGAAGGTGCCTGAGGGCAAAGCAATCAGTGTTCAGCTGCCCGTCCTGATTCCAAAGCACATCACTTGACTTGTCCCATTGCCTTGAAAACAACATGCCCCCAATCTGCAGGCTGCATTTGCCAGAACCCACCTTCACCCCATACCTGCCTTAGATTGTCCCCTAAGTTTTGTCTGTCAATTAAAAAAATTATTTTAATTCTGTCTATTTTGACCAGTTCATTGTTGGACTTTATTTCAGACAGATCGTATTTTACATGGAAGTATGCTCATTTATCAGTTGTAGTGTCTGCCAGCTGTAACTAAGTTTAGCTTAACTGTTGTTAGTGTCTAGTTTCACTTCTTCTTTATATGTTTTCTGCATTGTATTAAAAAATCTACATATGTTTTGACATTTTAAAAATTGCGCAAATAATACAAGAATATATTATTATTGTAAAAGGTTCTGAACGGAAGTATAGTATAGCACACGAAACATGAAAGAATCTCTTTCATACTCTTCCCTCCCCTCATTCTCATTCCCTTTCTAAGGGGAAATCTTTCTCAACAGCCTAGGGTACATTTCTCTATATAACTATACCCACTATGTAAATATACTTTAAAAATAAATTATACATATATATATTGTTCCATGAAATTTTTAAAAAGTTACTGAAAACTATGTCTTTTCCTTTTATTGTTAAATTTATTAGGGTGACACTGGTTAGTAAATATTACATAGGTTCCAGGTGTACAATTCTACAGTACTTCGTCTATGTGTTACAACATGTGTAAACCACCCAGAGTCAGCTTTCTTTCTATCACCATACAGTTAGCTTCCCCTTTCTCCTCTCTCATCATTTTTCCCCTTACCCTTAGGTCACCACTGAACTATTGACTGTGTCCACGAGGTTTTGTCTCTTTGTTGCTTTCAGTTTTATATTCCACATATGAGTGAAGTCATATGGTTCTTAGCTTTTCCTGTTTGGTTTATTTCACTTAGCAAGATGGTCTCAAGTTCCACCCATGTTGTTGCAAATGGCAGTGTCTCATCTTCTCTTTTCTTTTTTTAAGATATATTTTTATTGTTTTTGAGAGAGAGAGAGAGAGAGAGAGAGAGAGAGAGAGAGAGAGAGAGAGAAGAGAACCCAGAGCAGTCTCCATAGTTGTACATTAGTTTTTGATATAGTTTCGTTCCACAGGTGGGTGCAAAGCTGCACAGGGCAGAAACCGGGCTGGGGGCCTCCTACATGGGAGGCATGCCCCCGAGAGCTGGGGGCCTCCTACATGGAAAGCACTCCCGGGGTGGGAGCCAAACCGGGGGCCTTCCACATGGGAAGCTCACCCAGTGAGTACTGAACTGGGGGCACACTCCAGCTCAGCATATGGGTCTGTACGGGCCAGGGCTGGGATTTGATCCTCAGACCCAGGGGCTGCAAGACAAGCGCTCAACCCACTGAGCCATTCTGGCATCCCCTCCCTCATCTTTTCTTATAACCAAGTAATATTCCATTGTGTAAATGTACCTCAGCTTCTTTATCCAGTCATCTATCAAAGGGCACTTTGGTTGTTTTCATGCCTTGGCCACTATGAATAGTGCTGAAATGAACAATGGGGTGCATATGTTTTTACAGACTAAGGTTTTTAAGTTTCTGGGGTAGATACCCAGAAGAGGGATTGCTGGGTCATATGGTAACTCCATTCCCAGTTAAGACTATGTCTTAAGTTGGTATATAGCTCATGCTTTTTAGAATATGTGCAATATTTCATAATAGAAATATTTCAAAATTTATTTTGCTCAAATGAGAATTTGCATTGTTTTGAGTGTTGTGAGAGCACAAGTGATGGATGATACGTTAAACAACCTTGCACATGACTCTTTATATAGGAAGAAAAGGTATTTTCTTGACCAAATGGTGTGTATACTTAAACACATTGGTATAGGATACTGCCATATTACTCTCCAAGAAGGCTGAGACCACTGGTGTCATCACCAATATGTACATGAGAGTATTTTTTGAAGATCTGTTTTGCAAAATGACTTCTCCAATTTCATTCCTGTCATCAATATGAGAGTTCCAGTTGCTCTGCATCTGCTCAGAATTTGATATTCTATTCTTTATTTTATTCACTCTAATAAATATCATAATATCTTGTGATTTTAATTTATATTTCCCTAATGCCTAATGATGTGAAATATCTTTGCATGTGCCTATTTACCTTCCTCATATTCTTTTTGATAAAGTGTCTCTAAAGTAATTTTCTCATTAAAGAATTGGGTTGTTTTGTTTCTGATTGTTGATTTTTGAGAGTTCTTTATATATTCTGAGTACAAATTCTTTGTTGGACATGTGATTTACAAACATTTCCTCCCAGTATGAAGCTTGTCTGCTCCTTACCATTTTAACACTTTTTAGTTTCTTTGGCCCACAGGAATTTTAATTTTTATATAGACAAATTTGTTAATCTCTCTTTTATAGCTCCTGTTGTTGGTGTATTGCTTAAGAAATGTTACTAAAGTTATATACACCCGCCTTTCTATTGTTTAAAAAAATAACATTAGGGAAGCCTGGATGGCTCAGAGGGTTAAGCACTCACTTTGCAGCCCCAGAGACTGAGGATTGAATTTGGCCCTGGCCCATGTGGACCCATATGCTGAACTGGGGTGTACTTCCCATGCAGGAGGCCCACAGTCTGGCTCTCACCCCCCAGTTTGGCCCCATGGCTCGAGGGGGCATGCTTTCCATGCAGGTGGCCCCCAGCCTGGTTCCCACCCTGCATAACCCCAGACCACTTGTGTAGAATGAAACCATGTCTAAAACTAATGACATATAATTATGGAGACTGCGCTGGACCTTCCCTCTTCTCTCTGTCTGTCTCTGTCACTGTCTCTCTCAAAAACAATAAAATAAATCTCTAAAAAAATAACATTAAAACTATCAATATAAGGAGGGCTGTCCAGAAAGTATCCAGCCATTTAATAGTTTTTGTTATATTGACAATGCTGGATTTTTTTCAGGACAGTCCTCGTGCATATTAAACTCTACATTTTTCCTATCCAATTTCTGCTCTTTCCCCTCCCTTCCCACACAGTCTCTCATATTGTTAGGTAATTCCAAGTTTCTATTATTCTTCATCATCTTTTAATTGTTTTGTTCTTGTTCTTGTTTTCCTCTATGCACTTTGTGTAGACACTTTTTTTTTCAGAGAGAGTTCACAGGTACTAAGCTTTCTGAGTTCTTGAATATTAGAAAATATTAATTTTTCTCTCATTTTTAAAAATACTAGGTAATAATTACAAGTAGAAGATGGTGATAATTCATTCCTAAACTATGGCACTTTCATGTTTCTAATAAAAGCTGAGAATAAAAAACAATTGAGCCTTGATATCACTTATCTAAATGCATTACCTATCAAAAACAATTATGATTGTAGACCATAGAGCAGAGAAATTCTCAGCTTCCAGAAAACCTGGGAAAAATATTAAATGTAAGTCTTCTACCTGCCCCATTCCCTTGTCTTTTATTGATTTAATGTTATGATTTTAAATTCCTTTTGGATTAACCCCTAGAGATCTTTGTCTGGAATTCAGTTAACATTGAAAGTTGAAAAAGTGGTAAATATGTTTGTGTACCTTTGCATGTAAAAATGTCTGGAAGGATGTTTATTGACCCAAATGTTAACCATGGTTGTCCCGTGGACCGTGGATCACAGGCCATTTTTTCAGTATCCTCACCTTAGCTTGATGGTCACCTGAAATAGAGAAGGAATTCCTTCCTTGCCCTTGACTTTCCTTTTGCCTCACTCTTGAGTTGTTGCCTCCTTTGTGCTTGTGAACAGCACATATGTAGCTCTTCTTTAGTGTTGGTGGGTGGAATGTGGGCAAGGAATGCAACAGGGTGGGGCATGTCATCTTGGGTAGAATACTTTATACTAGACAGAGGGTTCCAACACTTAATGTGACTTTTTACATTAAGAGTCGAAAAAATAAATCACTAATATGTTATTGGGTATAATTAAGAATTACACTCAGTTCTGTAAAAGAATAGGAAGTGCTGCCTTCCAGAGGAGAAAATAACCAAATAGAGATTTAAGAAGCCATTCGTCCCATCTCCATCATGGATGCAAATCTTGGTTCCCTTGTGCAGGTATATGAGAAATGTAAATCTTTATTCTCACCGAACTGTACTCCGAGTGTGAGCTCCGTTATGCTGGGAGTTCCTGCTTATATGTGGGTTTCACATAACTTAGGGGCTTAGGATGCACCAGAGCAGTGATTCCTCAGGTGTGGTCTCCAGGGCAGCAATAGCAGCTGAGAATGTTAGAAATGCATATTACTAGTCCCCATCCCAAACCTGTTGAATCAGGAACTCTGTGGGTGGGCTCAGAAATCTGTATGTTAGCGATCACTTTAGGTAATTCTAATGCATGTTAGAATTTGAGAATATTGGGAAAGCTGGGATGGCTCAGCGGGTAAAGCGCTCGCTTTGAAGCCCCGAGGACTGAGGATCGAATCCTGGCCCCGGCCCATGTGGACCCACATGCTGAACTGGGGAGTGCCCCCAGTTCAGTTCTTGCCGGGGCCTATGTGGGAGGCTCCCAGCCCAGTTCCTGTCCTGTGCAGCCCTGTGCCCACCTGTGGAGTGAAACTATATGGAAAACTAATGTCAACTATGGAGACTGCTCTGGGCCCTCCCCCTTCTCTCTGTCTCTGTTTCTCTCTGTCAAAAATCAATAAAATTAAATCTTAAAAAAAAAAAAAAAAGAATTTGAGAATAGCCCTGTTACGCTGTCAAATCATGGGCAGGGCAGCTGGTTTGTGTTGTTGTCAATCAACAGTGGCACTAGCTAAGACCTCTAGTGTTCTGTTGCTCCACGCAGGGTCCAGCTTTGTCCCATTTCGGACCTCAAGCCCTTTCCAGCCAAGTGCTCTTTCAGCTAATTTCTGTGTTGTTCTTAGGCACACTGTGCATAGAGATTCTACTGCTCCTTATGAAATTTGGCTATGAGAAATTTTGTGGCATTATCTGAACTCAGGCATCTTTAGGGCCTCTCTCAGCATCACAGAATTATCCTGTCACGTCCTTGTTACTTTGGTGCTCGGGAAACTTGTCTCCATGTGTCCATTTCTCTTACGGGGTCATACTGTCTTCATAGCCCCAGACCAAAAATGGGAGCCCAAGTCCTCTCTGCTCTCACGTTGTCCCAAATTTAACCGACGTTTCAGTTCCTATATTGGGCTCCTAAAGGGGGCAGGTTCAGGATTTCTTCTTAGGATCCACAAGAGTCTGAGCTCATTTCATGTTCAATCTTTCCTGAATAATCAAGGAAATAGTCTGAACCCAGAAAATGTGCCTTGTTTTAGAAGTACCTCACCTATAGCACAAGCTATGCATCAACCAGGTGGATAGACATGTTGGGGCAAGATTGCAAATATCTTTATCTTCCTCTCACTGACTAACAACTATGCTGCTTTTAATTATTAATGAAAAAATATTATTAGGACTGTGATACGTCTTTTAAGAAATTTACCTGTAAATGTGCCAAATACTTCTTTTTTTTAAATGTTTATTTTTCTGATTTTAATGACTTATTTTTATTGTTCTTGACAGAGAGAGAGAGAGAGATAGAGACAGAGACAGAAAGGGGAGGGCCCAGAACAGTCTTCACAGTTGTACATCATTGGTTTTTCCACATAGTTTCATTCCACAGGTGGGCACGGGGCTGCTCAGGGCAGGAACTGGGGTGGGGTCTCACTCCTGTGATAACTGAATTGGGGGCACTCCCCAGCTCAGCATATGGGTCTACAAGGGCCGGTGCCGGGACTCAACCCTCAGTCCCTGGGGCTGCAAAGTGAGCGCTCAACCCACTGAGCCATCCCTGCTTCCCCACCAAATACTTCTTGATTGACCCTTGGAAGCCCCAAATTTGGGAAGTCCTGGACTATATTCTCAATTGTGGTAGCTCAGGTCGCCCACTACTTTTATCTTCTTAATGACTGGAAAACCCTTGTGGGCCCAGGGAGCCGTAGTGCTGTGGGTTTTGCTGTGACTATGTCATTTATATAATAAGTCTACCTTTTTGGTTCTAATTAGCATGCAACAATTAAAGTATAATATTTATATTACTGGACATCAAAGGCATTATAAATATGAGAGAATGAATGGCTGAATTTTTTTAATTTGGTTTTGAGCTGATTTGGATGATCAAAAATATGCTTTACGGTTAAGTTTTTAAATTATCCTGGAAATAAAACTGAAAATTACAAACAATTTACAACAATTTTGTTGACTTCTGAGAATAAGTCCTCAGAACCCCAAGGGATACTTGGGTTCAAGTAAAGGCTATGCTTCCTTTGAATCTCTGGAGCCAGTAGTTTTATTTTCATGGGCTATGGCCACCATACTTTTCAGAACTGTGATGCTGCTTTTCTTTTTGCACGAGACATATTTGTGCCTTTTCTTCAGAGAGAGAGTATGGCTTCATTTCTGGAGAGAAAGAAACTTGCACTTGGATGTGACATGAAGGGATTCCTAAGGACGATGAGGTTGACTGCATTTGAAATGTCCTCATGACAAGCTGGATGTCATCAAATCCTTGTAAATATGTGACTTGTAATCACTATTCTTTTTTTTTTTTAAATATATTTTTATTTATTTATTTATTTTGACAGAGAAGAGAGAGAGAGATACAGAGACAGAGAACTGAACTGGGGGAGCTCCCAGTTCAGCATATGGTTCCACACGGGCCGGGGCCGGGATTCGATCCTTGGTCCCCGGCGCTGCAAAGTGAGCGTCTAACCCACTGAGCCATCCCGGCTTCCCCTTTTATTTTATTTTTTAATATATTTTTATTTATTTTTATTTTTGACAGAGAGAGAGAGAGATACAGAGATAGAGACAGAGAGAGAAATGAACTGGGGGAGCTCCCAGCTCAGCATATGGTTCCGCACAGGCCGGGGCCGGGATTCGATCCTCGGTCCCGGGTGATGCAAAGTGAGTGCCTAACCCACTGAGCCATCCCAGCTTCCCCGTAATCACTATTCTGGAGGAAGAAATTTTCCAGCACATTATTAGTCTTGTTTGTGACCCATGGTAATTTAGAATAGTCAGAATGTAAACATGCCCACATCTGATGGACATTCAAAGTAAGCCATCTTCTTAGCTGTAAGCCTCATGAGGCACCCACGCAGGAGCTGAGAGCTCACAGCAGAACTTCACAACACACCTCTTTGTCCTATTTTAAGGCACCACTTCTCATTCCCCAGATACCTTTCCTCAGTGGATAATCATGACTTTCACTCATTCCAATTCAACTGAACAATGTAGGCGAAGGATCAATCCCTTACAAAATGTTTTTAAAGTTTTATTCTTTTATATTCTATGAGTTGTTGGAGAAGCCTCTCAAACTGCATACTGGTTATTATTTATTTATTTATTTATTTTTTTGCTACATCATTTACTCAAGCCAAGCTGCTTAAGACTAATTTTGGTCAAAATAAATTCGTGCCTGGGCAAACAACCAATGTGCAGAGTCTCAACCGGAGGCAATTAAACCAAATCTCATGTTATGAGGCTGTTAATAATGACTGCAACATTTGACTTAATTCTGATGAACCAATGGCAATGTACTGTTTCCAGTGTGTCAGAATATTCTGGAATTTATTCACTGTATTTTTTCTCACTTTAGAGTTGCTCTTTGATTCTGAAACATCAGTCTTTCTGGTAATGGTTTCAAATCAGCCTGTCTGATTCATGGCTGCACAGAAAAGGTTTCTCAGGAGCTAGTAGGGTAATTGTTGAAAACAAAAACAAGAAACATGGAGAGACAGATGGTAGGTTTATTTTACTGGCTCATCTGCTTTTGCAGGGACTGATTATACATTCAAAGTAAGTGGCACCAGAAGTCCCATTTAACTGAAGTTCAGCTCACACGTTTGCTTGTGGAGAACCTAAAATACAGCACCAGGAAGAGCTTAAAACCAGAGCAAGTACAGGAAGCAGGGCCTCGAGGGCATAGCCAAGATGTGACCTGGGGCTGCAACAGGTCCACCTGGTCATTGGCTTTGAAACTGTTAGTCTTCTTCTACCTCAGTGCCAGCTGAGAGTGTAGACTCTGCTTGAACACCTGAGTGATGGGGAACTCTTTGTTTCACTCTAGACAGTTTAACTGTGACATCATTCTTCTTTCTTTGGAGGTGATACTGACTTCTAGTAATTCTCAGCCATTAATCCTAGTTATGCTCTTTGGCAGCAACACAGCGTGAGTTAACGTCCTCTTCTACCGGACAGGTATCTTGGATGCAAGCTAGAAAGCCACCTCAAGTCTTCTACAGGCTAAATATTCCCAATTCCTTGAACCATTCCCCAGATGAAATGGGCTGGGTCCTGGTTCACATAAGCTCTCTGAATGAGAGGAACTCAGAAGAGACAGAAGTAGTTTGAACTTGCTTAACCATTCACGTGGCACAAACAAATCTAATATGCCATTCCAAGCTCATAAGAACAAAATCTCAGTAACTTGATTTTAAAGGACAGAGCAGGAGTCGTGGCAGCAAAAGACTATCTCTCAAGTTTCCCAATCTTGTCCCAGGCAGCCTATCCCAGGCCCTGTCATTTTGTAGACTGCTGATGGATGTTAGGAGACTTACTGATTCTACCCTGGCCTTTCAAATAAAGCTGACCCACTCATCCGTCAATCCAGACTTGGCTTATAAATGCCAGTATTTCTAGACCAGAGGGTTCCAGAACACTGATGGAGATTTAGGGATTCCTAGAGACAGATTTGGTATGGGGTTCTGAATGGTCTGACCTACTTAACCAGAGCCTTCTCTCTCCTTTCTTACTTAATTGGAGTCACACACACACATTAGGTATTGTTGATTGGAAAAATAGGTCCTGTAGCTGCAAGACCATTTATCAACCAGGGCTGTTTATCCCTTTCTCTCTTTTTTCCCCCTAATCATCTCCTGGGCACTTTGATTTCATCTCCCTGGTTCTGTGGCCATAGATTTTGTGTCTCACCAGGAGCTGGTTATTGAATCACTTACTGTTCATTGTCATATAGAAGATATTGTAATAGGGGTGACTCAGGGAAAGGATAGTAAAGAGGTGATTAAAAGCTGCCAGTTTCAGGGGGAACCTCAAGTACAGAGGCTTCAGATAATCATGCTCCTCATTTCATGAAGGTTTAAATCATCAACCTGTCATTGCCCTTCCTGTTTTATTTCACTTGTTTTCTCTTCATCTCCATCACGTTGGCAGTCAGTCTGATGTCCTTTGTTATGTGTAGTCCCATGTAAAATATGTGCTGTTCCTTTGTATGTGTTTGTAATTTACATATATGGTATCATAGGTCTTGTTTTGTTTCTTACCTGTTTCTGTATGCAAGTCTAGTTCAATGTTTCTGCTGCTGTAGTGGTTTCTGTGGTAGGTAGCCCTCTACCCAGTATTCTTCTCTCCTCTTTCTTAGCCTCTACTCAGCTTCCTAATACTGCAAAGCCTGCGATGCTAGGGTGACCATACCTATAGATCTGAGTGAGTTTGGGGATGCTCCCTGAAATGGAATCCTAGTTATGTAGAGTCACTGGCTATAGAAAATGGACTGAATGAGTTTAAACTCTCATTACCAGGTGATGAAGTCCTCATCTTCTAACCATCTTGTTAATACTTATATTTCCTGTCTGCCTGATTTGTGAATGTTAGGTCATGCCAATTTTCCTGTTTCTGATTGCTAGTGGGGAACCTCTTTATATTCTTGTTAGCCATTTGTAATTCTCCTGTGATTATTCTGCTTTTCAATTATATTTTATATCTTTTTCTTGTTGATTTGGAAAACCTACCTGTATATTTCTGTGACATTTCAGATACTTCAAATATTGTACCAATTTCCCCTCTAATATATCTGGATTTGATTGATAATATTTGGGTTAAGATTTTTGCTGTCTTTTAATTGTGGGTGAGAGTGAAAGTTGGGTAAGAGAGGCTCTCCTTGCTTCTCTGTGGAAAGTTCCACAAAGACCTTCAATTTATTAATTTATCCCCCTGTCTATGTGCAGTCTTAGGAAGTGTTATCTACTGGATGTTGGCTAGAGCCCTCTCTTCAGAACTAGGTGAAATTGCTTTGAAAAAAATCTCCTCTCAATATTTTGAAATCTGATAAAGAATTCCATGAATTCTCAACTACTTATATTATAAGATCCCCTTTGCTTTGGGCCTCTTCTGCTCCATATCAACATGATAGCTGAATATCTCTTGTTCTACAAGAAATTAATCTGTACCATACATTTGCCGATTTTATGTTGATTTCTAAAGCTGAAGGAGTCACAGCATGGTTTTACGTCTTGAGATATCAGTGCTACTGTCATCTTATTTTCTTGTCCTGTTCTCACCTCCCCAACATCGTTGCTGTATTGTGTCCTCCATTATGCAGAGCAATTTGGTGCTCTCGGAACTTAACTACCCAGACCTCAAAATCCTTAGCAAAACAAAATGTCCTCTTGCTAGACAGACATTTCTAGGAGCCAGCTGGGTTATAAATAGGACTTGCAAAGAGAGATTACTTTTTAATATTGCAACACTAATGAGCGATTTTGCAATAAACACAACCCAGTGAGAGGTAAAGTAGCCCCCCCCTTTTTTTTCTGGGTGCACATGTATTTTACATTATGCTAAGTGAGTCTTTTTAGAAGGGGAACAGTAAATATTTCCAAAGCAGAGTTGTCTTCTTTTTCTTCAGGGGCTAAAGCTTTATGCTGGTCTTGAGTACAGATCTTGAAACCATATGTGCTCTAATAGTTGTCACCTGTGTGATGTTGAATATGTTGCTTATTCACACTCATCCTCCATTTCCTCATTGTCAAACAAAGATACTAACACCTACTGTATAGCTTTGTTTGGAGGATTAAATGTAATATAGAGGGCCTATACCCTTTCTGGCAGAGAGTGTGTGTTCCTTACATGACAGGCCATTATTATATACCCATTGGGACAGCGAATAACTCTGGAAGGCAGCACAAACATCCGAGACACCCTTTAGGATGGCTACTGGAATTCTTGAGTGGCAAATAACTGATGAGCAGTATTTTTGTTAAAGTGATGGAGAAAATGAAAGGGAGTCTTCTGAAATGTTCCATTGGATTCTCACAAAGCAGCTTACTTACTTACAAGTGATCCTTGATGGTCTTGGGTTCTGCATCATTTGACATAATTTATTGTTACAAAGACTCTCTTTGGCTTTGACTTTAGGTAGTGGAAAAATTCCTAGTCTCTCTCTTCAAGGCTAATAATACACATCAGAAAAATTGTAAAATCCTTAGAATTCAAGTATACCTTAACATCTGTGACAAATAAGACTCTATGTAGGTAGCGTCTTTCTAGGACTCAGGGTAAAACTGAAGAGTGTTTTTCATATCTCTATATTCATTAGGATTTGTGAACATGAGGATTTTCAAATTTGCTAACTTGAAGATGGTTTATTCTATATGTATTTGCCTCCCTTTCCTCCCCTAAAGATTTATTTTATTGCTTGGGAGAAAGTGAGAGAGAGAGAGTATGTGTGCGAGAGAGACAGAGACAGAGACACAGAGAGAGATGGGGGAGAGAGAGAGAGAGGGAGAGAGAGAGAGAGAGAGAGAGAGAGAGAAAGGGCCCAGAGTATTCTTTATAGTTGTGCATCATTAGTTGTGACATGGTTTCATTCCACACAGGTGGATGTGGGGCTGTGCTGGGTGGAAATGGAACCAGGGACCTCCCGCACGGGAGGTGAGAACCTTTGTGACCTAGCCATCCTGGTGGCCACTAGTTGTGCAGCTGTTCAGTCTAAAGGGTTTGCATGGGTCAGGACCAGGAAACAAACCTGGGACCTTGCGATTGAGAGGCAAGCACTCAATTGCTGAGCTATCCCAGCATCCCTGCCTCCCTTTTTGTGATTATACGTAAGAGAGTGAAAATAAAGAGGATGGTATCAGTCTGTCCTGAAACAGATTGTTCACTACACCTTTATCTGAGTAAACTTTTCATAGAAGTTGTTTCTTAAAATGTTTGTACCAAAGAGAAATTTTATATGGAAAAACAGATTTCTTTTGGCTTCTACAAAATTTTCAGCTATCTATGTGTACAGAAAGAGATCTGCCCTTGAAACGGGCCATCTGTAAGAAAAACTACTATGGTGTAATTGGATAGTCTATTCAATTTTTTTCAGCTACTGCAATAAAGTGTAACCAAGTGGATAATCAATTTACATGACCAGTTTGTATGAAATGAAAAGCCCCTATACATGCAAATTCATGATACAGTGAGATATATGTCTGGTTCTTTGTTGAGCTTTCTGATTCTCTTTAGAACTTGACAGCTGTGCCCTTTCTCCTGATAATCAGAAGAACTTGTTGGCTGGAGTTCTGATACAGAACCCCTGTATCAGATCACTGCAGATCCTCTTAAACTGCATTTATCCACCCAGGGGCCAGGGTCACTTGTTTTACCCCATTTGCCACCTGGTCTTCACACAGTCTACATGAGCTCTGCCCAGCTGTGTGTGGGAGTGGAGACTGATTTTTCCCAATGGGGAAATGCCTTTGTTTCTGAAGCATGAGACACCATAAGACATACTCTGTGACTAGGCATGTACAACTTAGAAGTGGGTAAGAGTCATTCTGAGGTTTGAAAGTGGGAAATGAGAGCCAATAAGTTCCTGTGAATTATCCTGAGATGTATAAGTTCGTCTGGTTCCTTAAGAGATGGTCTTGCACGATTGAGTACTCAGTTGTTCAGTGTGGCCAGGTCAGCAATGCACCCTTGTGCTTACTTTGTCCTTTTCTGCCCCATTCTCTTTCTCCTCCACTCTTGTTTCTTTGGGGGCCACTATCACTAATGACACTGTAGCACATATGTTCTGCTTTGGGGGGGAACCCAGGCTAAGAGAGTGTTCATTTAAATAGCATTTTACTGATACAGACAGACATCCTTTATGATCACATCAGTATGTGGTGATCATACTGGATTCTCTCTTTCAGAGTATAACAGAACGGATTCTCTCTTTCAGAGTATAACAGAACATTTTTGTCAAGTAGCCCATGAATCTTAGAGATACACACTCTAAGGCAGGGGTGGTCCAACTTTTTGGTTTCCCTGGGTCACACTGCAAGAATTATTATCTTGGGCCATACATAAAATACACCAACACTAACAGTAGCTGATGAGCTAAATAAGGTCACAAAAAAATCTCATGTTTTAAGAAGTTTACTAATTTGTATTGGGCTGCATTCAAAGCCGTCCTGGGCCACATGTAGCCCACCAAACAAGCTCTAAGGGTATCTGTAACACTCTTTATTTCAGTAGTTCTAGTGGTAGTTCTTATTTAATTTGAACACTATTGCCTCATAATTTGTGTACATGAACCTAATGACAATTCCACTCATATATAAAGCTTAAGTGCCCTGAGTAACTAAGTATGAGACTAGGATTAGGTGTTGTTTAAAGATGGGGAAGTCAACCAATTTTGTCCTTTGGCTCCTCTTCATTCTAGGTTATTAAAACTGTTCAGATTTGTGACATGACATCAGCTCCATGACCCAAATCAAGCAATTAGATATCACATTAGTTTCAAGTTGGCTTTGCCTGTATAAAGGGGTTAAGAACTATACCTAGTTGGAATACATACGTTAAAAAAATCTCCAGTAGAAAATAAATAAATTTCTTGGGGGAGGGAAATGTATTCATTAGGGGGGAGGTGAGAGGTACATTAATACAGAAAAGAGATAAATATAAAAGTTATACACAGTCTTTTGAACAGGATGGGAAGACACAGAAAATAATATTTGGAACTGATTTAGCCCAAGGAAATAAATGCTTACCCCATCTTACCTGGATCGGCCTCTTCCATGAACCAGGTAGGATGAAATCAGACACTTTCTCTGGAAAGTGTTTATTTGGTTCATGTCCTGGCCGAATCATGCTGAGCTTCCTGTGTAAAGGGGATTCTATCGCTATACAAAAAATGGACGTGCTTTGCGACTTAACCTTTGGTGTGGACATTTGTTGCTTTTGTGTGCTCACAGTACTTCTTATAGTAGCAAGACTTAGAATTTTCTTTGAGAAATCATCTGTGCCCCAACTCTTAGTCCTTAGTTTAGATGGGGCTGATTATTCCCGTTTTCCCACCCAGTTATAGGAGTTCAGAGAATTATTATAATTTCAGCGCTAATTAGGATATCTGTTCTCCTCAGCATAATGACTGGCTCAGGAATGGGCACATGACTCAATTTGGGCCAATGAGGATTAGGCCCATGATTTTTACTAGAATTGTTGGGGAAAAGAAAATTTCTTTTCACTGGTTTTGAGCTGTAAGCCTAATCTTTGAGCTACTGAGGGCCAACGTAAGGTAAAAGGCTATGTAAGCATGAAGTCTATGTGAAGGAAATTTCTACAAAGGAAAAAATACACAGAAAGATAAAAAGAGGCACCTTCTAACAATACTGAGTGAACATCTGCTCCAGTCACACCTGAAGCTACTTCACCCTTAGACTTTCCAGATACTGTAGTCAATAAATTCCCTTTATGCTTAAGCCAGTTTGACTTACCTTTTTTGTCATAATTGTAGAAAGAGGACTAACATGTATTCAGGGCAATGGGGATTAATTGAGATATATATTGATAACTGAGGTTAGTATAATTCCATTAATAATATTCTGAAACATTTTGAGATAAGAAGATGCATATAGCCTTGAAACTGCAAAAACTGAACTCTTCCCTCCTCACCCCACTTCCAGGGCCCCTTCCAAAAAGGTAAACCTCCATCAACCTTTTATTATACTTCTTTTTTCCCCTCCCCCATGCCTTCCTCCCAAGAACACTTGCTTGTTCTACAAGGTGCTTATGAAACAAATACCCTTACATCCCTATTCCCCTCCCTTTGGAAACAGCTGAGATAAGAATAACAGGCAATGCTGTGCCTATTTAGAAATTAATAACATTTAAAGAAAGAGACAGGAAAGTATGTCTGTTATAAGCTTTTTCTTTTTTCTTTTTTAGAATTGAAGCTTACGACTTTATCTATGCCCACTATATTCATAATTACAATTTAATATCTGCATACAAAAGCTATGTAAAAATCCATTTTTCCCAAATATACAAATTTTCCTTTTGGATAGTTTAAAACATTTTGATCACAGATTTCAACAGAGTTTTAGGCTGAAAAAAAATATTACGAATCTAGCAATATCACAACACTGTTTGCAAAACACAGATCTTCTGATGACTGTAAATCTTTTCCCATTTTGTACTATTTTTCTGATTCTTGGGGCATAAAAACATTGTGGTGGTGGTGGTGGTGGTGGTGTGTGTGTGGGGAGGGGGGGAGGGATGAGATGGGAGGGGAGAAGTGTTTTCTCTGAAGAAATCATGGAGATCTAATTTGGTTCTATAATAAAATGAAAATGCCAAGTTAATTAGAAAAACCAAAAGAAAACGGGGTCACGTCAACTCATTCATGCCCTGATATCTTCTATATCAACAATACATGTGTAATTAGATAAAGTGTCTTCTTTTGTCTTACATTGTGCTCCGTAACTTACTTGAGTATTATCTGCATCCCAAGCAGGACAGATTTATTTGATTGTCTTGTGCATAAGGTGGGTCAGCTTTAACTGCAACAGAAAGCCACAAGCAGTGTTTTACCTGCATGATATTGCTTTTGAAGGCGGCATTAATTAATGTGGAAACACACTAGAAATGCACACTTTTTGCATTTGCAAACATTTATACAGCACAGTAAAAATTCTGTGATAAGGCCAAACCTTTTTTCTGTTAGTCTGTTTTTTTTTTGTTGTTTGTTTTTGTGTGTGTGTGTTTTTCATGTTTTTTTGTTTTTTTTATTTTTTTAAGATTAAAGTAGAACATTTCAATTGTAAAAAATACACACCGGGCAAATCCTTACCTGGATAATAAATATCTACATCACAGTACAATAAAATTTCTTCTCTATAAAATTTAAATATGGATTAAAGTCTATTACTATCAAAAGAAACACTATGCTACTATTTCCATATTATTAAAATAACAGGAAAAATTATGAGCTTATTTTAGAACCTGATGCCATAGTCGTTGGAAAGGGCAAAGAGATCCAAATGTCTGTAAGCACTCTGCCTTTGAAGAGGAACTGTGGTTTGGTTATTCACTTCAATTCAGTTTATGAAAAAGGTTTAGCCTTACAAATGCTGGCTACATTTCAAAAACCATAAGACTGATTGCATAATTTATGACTCATGCAGAAGAAGGTCAATATGACATGAATAGGTTAGAGTTCCGTAGAATAAAAATGGATCGCTGACATTGACATGCTTTGAGGGTGCTCAGCAGTTCCATGGAGGCTGAGTCTGGAGCGGGACTTAGTGTAGAGAGAGGTCAAGGCTTGCACACCTGTTCACAGAAGAGCCACAAGAATGGCGTTGCTGGAGCAGAACTGAGCCTGGTGGTGCACCGGTTGACAGTGCTGCAGCTGGAAGAGGTATCACTTGGGCACAGGTGAGGGGACATCACTGGGCTGAGGCATCAACACGGTCAAGCGCGTTATTGAGGACAGAAGCTCATTTGACTAGAAAAAGCTCTGAGGTGGCACATGGTGTTTTGAGCAGAATCATAAAGAAGAAAAGACCTTACTTTTCTCACTATTTCTGGGAATACTACAAGTCTAAATTGAAGAGCAAAGTACACTTGAGAGTTACACACACATACACACACACTGCACCACTCATCCCTAAAAGTTAAGTGATTTATAAATAAGAATCCCAGTTGTATGGGTGTGTTCTTCCTGCTGGGATGTAGCCCCACTGTGGGAGGTGAATTTCAATTAGGTCCATACTTGATTTGACAGATCGGACCATATAAGAAACAAATGTTAAAAAAAAATCCAGAGCAAATCCCTCCTAATTGAGTTTTATGAGATGGAGTCTTGAGATGCATAAAGTACTTCGATTCGTTAGAGAAGAAATAAATCACTTTGACACCAAGGTCATAATCCTTTGAGTCCTTATAGCGTTTACTTTCAACCTGAAGTACTTTAAGGCTTATCCTCCTCAGCATCAAGTATTCAGCCTTCGACATTCATTTTAGATCAGTGATTTGCCTGCTTAAGGCAGTCATTTAAGAAGCTGAGGATCAAACAAAATTTACTTGGAATTGGGTGGATTACTGTAGACACACTGTACCTTTGGCCAACGCCCAATTGTGGTTAATTCCTAAAGCATTCTGATTTTGCTTTAGATTAGGCTCTGTACTTACGTTTGAATCTAGGTGAATCTAATGTGTTGGGGGGTTTCTGACAAATTGGGGAAGGCGTTATGCCCAAGGAATCTGAACCTTCCAGTATCCTACTTGCTTGTCTCCTTCCCATTCCCTTCTGAGGGAAAACGTGCTCCCCACCGTAAAGTTTCTCAGCATTACCCTGGAGCTGCAAGGTGACTAAGTGGTTATGTTTGAAACAGTAGTTCTCCAACAGTAGTCAACAGAGGGAGCTGAGATGTTAACAAAGCAAGGACTTTGGGAGACTGGCTAGAGGCTGCCTAGAGAGAGCAAAACCGAAACCAAAACCAAAACCAAACCCCCCAAAAGAACAAAAAAACAAACAAAAATTCGAAGAACAAAAACAAAAAAAATAAACAAAACCAAAAACCAAAAACAAGTACCACCCTCCGCCAACAAACACAAAAAACAAAACCCTAATATGCCCATGAACATTATGTTTGGAATTCTAATCTCTTTACCTGCTTCTTTTCTCTGGTTAGCAAGTTCCATGGCCATGTTCTTATTTCTTTTTCCTCAGAAGCCAATATAATTGCTCTAGAACAGGGGTGTCTAAACTTTTGGCATACCTGGGCCACATTGAAAGAATTGTCTTGGGCCACACAAAATATACTAACACTAATGATAGCAGATAATCTAAAAAAAAAAAAAAAAAAAATCTCATAATGTTTTAAGAAAATTTACGAATTTGTGTTGGACCACATTCAAAGCCGTCCTGAGCCGCAGGTTGGACAAGCTTGCTTTAGTGCATTAAACATATACCTTTCCTTTCAGAGATTTCCAGTCACACTTGGGATTTTCAATGCTGTTAATCTCCTTTTTTCAAGGCCATTCTGCCTTTTTCTAAATACACCAGATCCTCAGTTAATCAGCAACCATGGGGATTGGTAGATGCCTGATGAATATAAGTAGACTCTCTGTTAACTGGAACTCAAGCAACTGGCAAAATCTCAACCACCAGTTGCCCGAGTGCTGGTTAATAGTCTACTGTAGTTGATGAATAGTGTGTCAAATTCTTATTTTTAATCAATACCAGGTATATTTCCATAATGGTTAAGAGGGCCATATTTTTTGCCTAATAAAGCTATAAATTTGAATATGAAAAAAACATCAAAGAATGAGATTTCTCTCCATCCTCTGAAATTAGTACAATAATAAGGATGAAAAGAATTTTAGAGTTCATGACATTCACCAAGACCCAAGGTGTGAAAACCAAGACCCAAGGTCACAAATCTACCAGTTGACAGAACACAAACTAGAACTCAGGCAGTCTGACCTTTGGGCCAGTTAAAAAAAATTAGCTCACTTGGTTTTCACAGTGACTTTCAGTCCTTTGTTTTTAGGTAAATCTCACTGATATGGCTTATTTCCCCCAGTATTTCCAGGATAAGGCAGTACAAGGCAGGCAAAGGAATAGTGTATATTGACTGTGCTAGTGAAGAACGACATACATTCAATTGCATAGCTACACGTTCTTTGCCCATTTTCTGATGTTGAAGCCATGAGGCATCACTATTTGTTTTCTGGGTACAAGTTACTCCAGCATTTGTTATTGGGGATGTGGGGTGGTCAGAGAAGGTGAGTGAGAGTTCATGTTCATGTTCTGCAGGTGTTTTCTGTTGAATATCTGTCAGGACAGTGCTATAGGAGGAACAGAGAGGGTCAGAGGCTGGACCAGTCTTTGTTTAGCAATAGTCAAGCTTCAGAGGCAGAGCGGAAAGGGGTTTAGGAAACATTTGTGAGTAGAGCAAAGAGCTTGAGGATCCAAGACCAGAAGAAAGCATCCTCAACCATCAGTACATGAAGGGGCCTCTCAGATCCCTGCACTTCCTTCAACTCAGAATCTAACTGCACTAATCTCTCCTTAGAAATCCTCTGGAACAAGACTCAAATTTCAGCTTGCTGTCTCTCTATGATTAGGGAAATCTGCTGTCAGCTCAGAAAGATGCAATCAGTAGAAATAACTTCAGGAACTTGGGAGATGATGGATCAGACATCATTGAAAAGTGACAACACTCTCTAAATAGTTTTAATTTCTGTGGAAATTTTCTCTGAGCCTAAACTGTAAAGAAGCCTTCCTACTATGAGGTAATACTATATGAATTTTTGAAACTCGTTTGAATCACTGACATTGATGAAGATTTCTAATTTCTTTGGGCTCACTGGAGAAAGCAGTTTTCCTTGTTGGCCTCCATCAGTCAAATACCTGCACATCTTTGATTCACACCCTGTATCATACAAATTACATCATAAAATTATAAAAAATTACACTAAAAGGGTAGCTGATTTCCTGGGGAACAAATATTCCTGTACATTCCAAGTTATGCTGTTAGGAGACAATGAAGAGGGCTGAAAACAGAACGCTCTAGAATAAATAAAAATTTGTTCAGACCTTTCCTTAGAAAGCTGCAAGCCACGTCTAACCAAAGATTGTCTGTGACTACTAACTTGAACCCTGAAAAAATCAGGATTGGCTCAAGATGGCCATATTATGTTGGTTTTGAAGCTTCTTTAGTCTTCTGCTGTGCCATTTTGCTTGCTTGAGTCTCTGACCAGGGACAGATGGGTGCTGGTGATGGCTTGGTGCTGGTGAATTAACGATAGTCCCCATCCCACCTCCATAGCTGTAAAACCTTCAAAGCATTCACATCAAAGGACTAGAGAACAAAATGCAATAGTTACAAGTACCCGCATTCAAGGGGCAATTTCATCCATGTCTACCTCCCTTTACCCCCAAACTATCCCTCCCAACACAAAGAAATAAAGGAACAAACAAAAAAGAGCTAGGCAATGGAATGAAATGACACCCAGTAGTGCTGTAGGAATTATGAGAATGAAGTCAGCCAGTCTAATCCTCAAACACTTCCAAGAACAATGGGGGAAAGAGTTCCGTGGGGCATTCCACCTTCATGTGCAGGAAGCGGCTGGCATGACAGGCTCCGATCATCCGCAGGTCTGTCACCTTCATCAGGAGTTTTGGCCAAAAGTGTGTCACGTGGTGTTTTCGGTAATTGATATAGTGTTCAAAGGCCAGCAGGAAACTATCTTGGTATTTTTCTATTCTCTCAACGCAGGCGAGCCCTGGGCGATCTGAAGAAAGGAAAGATGGCTGTTACTACAGAGTTGGAAGGGACAAGGCTGGCCTTGTCAAACTCAAGCCCTGTACTGTGAAAGTGGGCAGATGTGAGGACTTTTCAACTTTTGGGAATGAGCACAGATGCCACGTGAACTCAGGGGCATCTGGGACTAGACAGCAGGGAGTGGCATGGCATATGAATGGAACCAATGCTTTGTTCAGATAAATATCTCTGATTTAGACAGTCACCTCTACGGGTGTGAATGGCACCATCTTCCTTATAGGGTCCAGAAGGAGAAGCCTCACTTAAGAAGCTGAAATACTCTGCATAATGAGGGAACAATGTTGAGTTTCCACTGGCCCCCTGTGAGAAAGGGGATGACAAACATGACACACACACAGAAGGTGGGTGGAGATGTGACAAGAAACTGGGAATGTCACAGAGGGCTGGTTGTCAAAGGAGGAATCCTGGACAGCAAGAAATGCCCATGAAGACAAAGAAGCACTGTGTCTGATCTTTCTCATCTGCCGAGGTGTAATGATCCACTCCTTGCCTCCCTATCTACTTTAGTAGAATTGTGTCTATAGCAAGCAGCCTTGTGTGAGTGGTGCTGTGGGGAATCAAAATGTAAGAAAAGGAGGTGTGAGCCATGCTAGAGTCACCCTGTGCAGGCAAGAGAAGAGTCACAATGGGAAGTTGGAGTGAGAGGAGTCCATGATCATGTAAGGCCTGGAAAACTTCCCAAGTCTTGGAGGACCAGTGGTCCTCCCACTCAAGGTGGTTTCCAAAAAATGATAAGATGATGTCAGAAGAAGGCTAGATGACTGTGGAATATCCAGGCTGCAAATACTTGAGTCATGAAAGTAATTTATAAACCTGGCTGCATTCCTCCTATAGCTCGAGGAAGCCCACGATTTCTCAGCTGGCTCTTTGTAGCTCTGATCAAATAAATTCACACTCCAAGTGTCCAGTGGTCAGAGAATCTGTATTAGTAAAAGTCTAAGTGAGGTTCTGCTTAACCTGAAAGATTAGGCCTACTGTCTCAATTGATAAAAATATATGGGCTTTTGGGATCCCCTATTCAGCTCAAAATGCAATCTGTGTATTTTTATTTTGTGTTTTCTTTCATATTTGACGCTGCTACTCTATGGATCTTCTTTCTACTCACTCCTCTTTCTCTCTTCCCATCTTCTTTCTTCCTTTGAGTATGCTACACGGGAAACTTTATTTTTGATCCAAATAGGAAAATCAACATAATATTGCTGCAAAAGTATTACTTTAAAGGGAAAAAATAATCTGAGTTTTGTGCAGCAAAACTTTTTTGATGAGAGCTAAAGATAAGGTGGTCAAATAAATGATAGAGAAAAATGAAAGGACATTTTGATGACACTCAAGTTGTACTAAACATGTTTATGAAAAGTGGAACAGTTTTAAAGGTCAAAGACATTTTTAACTCTCTAAGACAAAATTTCTCAAAGACATGTCTTTCAGATTACTTCCATTTTGCTCTCTGCTTATTACCATAGTACCAAGGAACTTAGCAGCAGTAGCTTCTAGAAAAGTCTTTGAAGAAAAGCCCTGTGAGATAGTGCAGCTGAAACACCAAACACAAACACAGTAGCGGGGCTTAGAAGTCAGTGCTCAGGAGAAGTTGGAGTCTTGAGCACTGATATATAGCTGTGATTTGCCAGATGTAAAGTGTGTGGTACTACGGTACTTTTCTGGTCCTGGCAGTGTTAATGAAAAGTGCCCAGATCATTCAGGTGGAGACAATTAAAAAAAAAATTATTAAGTATATCACATGGCTGTCAAGCAGAGGCAGAATTGGGAGGAATCATTCAGTTTGGTGATTGATAGTTTGGAGTCACATTCATAGTTTTTTCTGTCTCCACAAACTTCCTTTATCTACCCTCCTGAGATTATATATTTAATCTGTTAAAGTGACAACAGAGGCAATTTCATATAACTCACTAAGTAAAAATCCATTTGACTCACTACAGAGGAAATTTCATGTTCTTCACTAAATAAAATTTCATTTGCCAGAAGTAGGTGATAACCATAAATATGGATGCGTGACAAAAACTTTATTACATTTCAGCCAAAGGTTCTTGCTAAACTGTCCCAAAAAGGAAGACTAGCAAGTGTTACAGAGGTGTTAAAGACAGATGACATCAAATGAATCTCTCTTCGTGCTTGTTTAGAAGGAGCTATAACCAGAATAAAAATTGTAAAAGAAATAGCATTCTCACTAGTTGAATCCATGTTATTTAAAACTTTCTTTGTACTACTAAAATCTCAGCTAAAAAATTACCTTGAATCTCCCTTACAGAAATATCATTCTCACTTGTGTAGTTCAATTTCTTTATTTTTAAGATATATTTTTATTGTTTTTGACACAGAGGGAGAGAGACAGAGAGAGGCAGAGAGAAAGGGGAGGGCCCAGAGCAGTCTCCATAGTTGCACATCATTGGTTTTCTATATAGTTTTATTACACGGGTGGGCATGGAGCTGCGCAGGGCAGGAACTGGGCTGGGGCCTCCCACATGGAGCTCGCCCAGGTGAGAACTAAACTGGGGGCTCACCCCAGTTCAGCATATGGGGCCTCACGGGCCGGGGCCAGGATTCGATCCTCGGACCCTGGGGCTGCAAGATGAGTGCTTAACCTGCTGAGCCATCCTGGCATCCCCCCAATTTCTTTATTTTAAAGGACACTGAAATCCAGAGAAGCTAGGGGGTTTATGAAAGGCCACATAGGAAGTTCTTAGAAAAGCTGTAACTTTTATTCCTGCTGAAGGACTGAGAGCCCCAGTTTCTTGCTGGCTGTCACCTAGAGATTGCACTCAGGTCCAAGAGTCCATGTGCAACTCCCAGTATGGCTGCATACTTCAGCAAGCCAGTAAGAGAGTGTCTAGAGCAAGTGTGCTAGCAATAGGGACCCTTATATAATGTAATGAAATGTATTCACATGGGAGTGCCATTAAATTTGCCATATCCTATTGGCTAGAAGCAAGTCACAGCTTATGTACACACTCAACAGGAGGGAACGGCATAAGGGTGTGAACATCTGAAGTTGAGGAACATGGGGGGGTTAACCTTGACCCCGTCCACCGAAGCATACAAGAGAGCTCATTATGCTCTTCTATTTACTTGTGTTAATGTTTTAAATTTTCCATAATAAAAAGAGAATTATTTCCTTTTTTTAAAAAAGTCTGCCATACCTAAATTTTCTGTAGCAAATAAATTTCTGGATCAACTTAAATAAAAGGAATTCTACTGAGTTAACCAGGAAGCACCAACTCTATAAAGGATTCTCATTGTTCTTGTGACTGATATTGTACTCATCTGTTCAGCCATTTATCCAATAAACTCTTCTATAACACTGGTCTAGGTGCCAGGTGCACAATTAGACATATCTCTGTCCTCAGAAAATAAATTGTTCAGGGGAGAGGTGGACACACTAAGCAGATAGCTGCAATGCAAAGTGACAATTGCTAAGGCACAGCTATGCTTCAGGGACTCTGAAAATGTGGATGATGTCTCTGAAACATTTTCTGTTTAAAGACTAGTTTTGCTTAAGGAGTCTGCTGTACTGTAATTTGCATTTCATATTTATCATGACATGATTACTGAAGAAAAATGTGTCAGCATTCCTAGCTACTCTTCACTGATGGGAGTTAAAGGTCTTGATAATGAGCTCTGGCCGGTTGAAGATGGCTGCGAATTCTTTGCTATTACTCCAATGGCGACGTGGAGTCTTGAACCTGGGCTGGTGCTGTGACTTGTTTGGACAAAGAGAATGTGGTAGAAGGGATGCTATATGACTTAAGACTGGGCCTTAAGACATCTGTGACTTCTGCGTTTGTGTCCTTGGAACTCTCCTTGTACTCCAGCAGCCCTGGAAGAAGTGCATCTACCTTGCCAGAGGAGAGACTGAGTGGAGGTAGGCCTGACACGCTGATGTCTCAGCCCCAACCCCAGCCATCGTGGGTGCTTTAAGCCACTGAGTTTTGGGGTGGTGTGCTGTATATAGCAGTAAATACCTGAAACTTAACTTGTAGCTACGCTATGGACAAATTCTAGTACGGTACTCTCTCTTAGTTTCCTCACCCAGAACTTCATGCAGAATGGCGTGGTCACTCACACCCCCTACCCTGTGTATTCAAATCCAGAATGGTGCAGGATTGAGCACTACTGGGAGGCAGGCTGAGTAGTGTCCATTGAAGGTGGACCACTAGATCTTTGTAAATGGCCCCTTCGGTTCATTGCCACTACGTTGGGAGACTACAAAAAGCATCAGACACCTGACACACCCCTTAGTTCCTAGTCCACTGGGAGCCCCCAATGGCTCCATGGAGAGTTAGCCACGAGTCTAAAGCTAAAGAGGGACTGAGAACTCATCAGTGATTGAATGGCCAACCCACAAGTAAAAGCTCTTTGGATTCTCTGTAATGAGTCTGGGCACACTCACCTGAAGACATCAGCAGTACAGCCTGAAGGAGAGCTACTTCAGTGTCATCCAGGTTGAAAGAAGACAGCGACATGCCCAGGTCAAAGATGGCATCTGACACCACCCCAAGACCCCCGTTTTTCAGCTGGCCCCGCGTCACTGCCATTTCCCCATTCAGGGTTAGAGTCTCACTTTCTGGGTCATAGCGCACCGCAGCCCGAAGGGACATGATCTCCATGCAGCAGCCTTTGAGGAGGATGATCTGGTCTTCACATGGCAGCTGAAAAGAACCAGCCCACGTCAGCAGAGGACAAGGGACGAGCGTCAGAAACAACAGGCAGGAACAACGTCCTGCGAAGGACCTCAGTCCTGCACTCTGAGCCTATACCCTTCAGGGCTTTTCCTTTCCTACTGGGCTAAAGACTTCCTTTCTTTCCTTTTAAAAAAAAAATGATTTTTTTTATTGTTTTTTGACAGAGACAGAGACAGAGAGAAGGGGGAGGGCCCAGAGCAGTCTGCATCAGTTTTCGACATAGTTTCATTTCACACAGGTGGGAGGGGGCCGCACAGGGCAGGAAGTGGGCAGGGGTCTCCTGCACGGGAAGCATGACCCCTTGAACCAGGGGCCAAACCAGGGGCTCCCCATATGGGAAGCTTACCCGGGCAAGAACCGAACTGGGGACCTCGGCATGGGACGCGCACCCCAGTTCAGCATATGGATCCGCCAGGGTTGAGACTTGATCCTCGGACCCCTGGGCTGCAAAGCGAGACTTAGCCCGAAGAGCCATCCCAACTTCGCCTGAAGACTTTCAGTAACCATTTTTCATATTCCAAGTTGGTCCTAATCTTCCCCTGACTTTAATCTCAGTGGTTTGCATTTCTTTTGTAACAGATACGTATCTCCAACCGGTACTGTAGTAACATGCAAAACTGCAACCCCTTATTCTACAGGGGTCTCCAAACTGCGGCCCGCGAGGCTCTCTCATCCGGCCCGTGGAGACCTTTTTATCTGAATAAAATAATATTAAATAAATCATTAAAAACAACATCTATGTTTTGATTCTTTTTTATTTGGACCTCGAATGTGTAGTTGCCCCCCAAACTGCTGTTTGATAGTTAATGTGGCTGAAAAGTTTGGGGACCCCTGTCTAGGGCAAGCTTGTCTAACCTGTGGCTCACGGCCCGCATGCGGCCCAGGATGGCTTTGAATACAGCCCAACACAAATTCATAAGCTTTCTTAAAACATTATGAGCTTTATATATTTTTAGCTCATTAGCTGTCATTAGTGTTAGTACCGTATATTTTATGTGTGGCCCAAGACAGTTCTTCTTCCAATGTGGTCCAAGGAGGCCAAAAAATTGGACACCCCTGATCCAGGGGTTATAGCTTAACTATAATTGCTTGAGAGCAGGGTTTATGTTAAATTTGCCAACACTTTGTCTACTAGCTCCAATAATCAAAAGATGACTCTCCCGTTTAGCTGGCAACTGTGCTTCTCCTTGTTTTTTGAAGCAAATGTGCTCCTTGAAGTTCTGAAAAGGCACATAACTAGAGGGTCACCTACAGAGACACATTACCCACGAGTCCCAGAGATAGAAAAGCTTTGCCCAAAGTCCTCTAGTGAGTTAGGGGCAGAGGGAAGTCCAGAGTTCAGACTTCTGCCTCCTAGAGTTATGTTCTTCTCATGACCTCAGACCAGAATTGCTCCACACACTGGATCTTTCTGCCAGTGTGGCAAACTCATTTTAGGCTCATTTAGTTGCCTTATTAATTAGGATTTATGATAATGTGATAACATTAGTAACAAATTTAAAATAAAAACTTTGCTAAGCAAAATAACAACAACAAAAAATCAGAGTTGTAATTTTCTGAATGGGGAGAATGTTTAACTAAATATCATTATCAAAGTAGCTTGAAAGGCTATTAACTATTGGGTGTCTTTGACAAATTGGGTGTTGTGCCAAGATTTCCATGCATCACCTTATTCAATCTTTACAGCAACGCAATGAGGTTAATATTCTAATTCTCATTTATAGATGTGGAAATTCAGGCACTGTTGGGTTGAGTAACAGGCTAGAGGGTCACATGAATATTTTGTGGGTGAGACTAGGATTTGAAGCTAGATCTCTATGCCAAGAAAAGAAGAGAACACTCTCTTTGAAGTACTTTGGAAGGGACTAAGTTTCCATAAACAAGGAATATGTAAGTTACACATAATTTCTATCTCTTCATTAAGCATGCACAAATTCTTTTTGGGAAATACTCTTGGCAGCACTCGATGAGTTCAAGTTCGGTTATTATATAAAACTACAATTAATGCTACTTTATTGTATTTAAAATACTGGGTTTTTCACTAACTCTACCTGCCCACCTTACCATTTAATTTCAAATTGCTTAGGTTTTTCTACAGAATAACGGTCATCTTGTATTTGGTGCTTGAATTTGTACATGTGAATTCTCGCCTTCCACTCATTAAAAAAATGACTTGGATGGCTTTTATGTAAGTTCTAATTTGTACTCCTCAATTACATCCTTGAAGTCCTGGCCCAAGAGCCTAGTAGGAAGTAGGCAACCTGAGCTTGCATGGATCCCACACGGGTAAGGTGGAGAATTGGCTGAAGTGGATGGGGGTGGGCCTTAATGTTGGGGCAGCCCCATCAGGATTCCTGAGGACTTGTGAGCCATACATTCCTAGACCCTCTGTTTCTGCATTGCTCCAAGTTCCCAGGAGGTGCTCATGTTGCTGGTTCAGGGACACCATTCTTGAGAACCAATGGCATAGAACAGCAAAGAGAAATTGCTAATCAGATCAAACTATTTATTATTTAAAATATCTGCTACAAAGTGTGCAACCTTGACAGCCCTCATATTTGTAGCCAAGTCTGATTATGGAAAAGCCACAACCCACACTTGAAAAGTTCCATGTTAACCTCTCACACTTGTCACAGTGCATTTATTTCTGGTGGTGGAGATGGCTTCTTTTTTTTCTTTCTTTGACTGAACTATCTCTTCAGTGGTTGGTTTACATGAGCTTTACATTTTCTAAATATCATCTTTGGTGGGTATTCAAAGGGGAACACAGGATTTGACAGACTTGCTCAAGTTGTTGGGTAGCAAATTGAATAACGTTTCTCTTAAGATACTAAGGACGAGACTATGAGAGATACAGCTCAGAGAGAGGACCCAGGCACTATGCCATTTAAACCTCCCAACAGCTCCACAGGTAGATCCTATTATGATTCCCATTTTAAAGATGAGATAACCAAGGCTTGAAGACAGTTAATGCCTTATCTGGGATTCTTGCCCATGCAACTGGCTAAAGCCCACGCTCTCCAGCACCACATGGTAGAAATGTTAAAGTTAGGGATGAAGTGTCCCAAAGGGAAAAGCTATGACCTCCAGTGGGTGAGCTCTTCTGGGTGCTCTGAAGATGGGGCAAGAATGGGTGAGTTTATAAGAAAAGAGGGAAGACTTAAGGAAACATTAAGATCCTTGCTCTGTGAGGGTCATTTAATGTATTCTTGAAGATTAAGAAACAACCACACAATAATCTTGCTGGGATTCACAGTTGAAAGAATATAGACTTAGAGTCAAACAACTGGGTAAGTGAATCATGCCAACCTCAATTTTCTACATCTGTAAAATGGGGTTAATTAAAGCTACCCTGCAGATCTGTTATAAGGCCTGGATTTAACATGGGCACACTTGAACATGGTAACCAAGACATCATATGTGCTGAATAAAGCCAAGTATTGCTACCACATTTCCCTGTGCATGCGGTCAGATGGATGGATAGGACTTTCACTGACCTCCCGTGGACAAGCTAATGGATGATAACCAAATAGAGGAGGTGGGGAAATAAAAATGAAGCAAAGTGCACGTTCATTCTGTACTGACATTGCTTTCACAGGACTAAGTCCCTACTAGTTCATATGAAATTATATGCAATACTCAGTACTCCTGGAATTTATGGAACTATAATGAAAGATAATGGCGAAAGAAAAATAATTTCCTCACCTCACAAAACATAGGTAACTTTTTGGCAAAATCCACCACTCTGGTAATTGCTGGTGTGATGATTTTTGTAAAATGGCTGAAAGCTTCCAAGTCAACCTTTCCACCTTCTGGGGCATTTACTATTGGTGCTTGTCCAATGTCTTCTGGCTAAGGAGGAGAAACAAAAAAATACTTAAAGGAAGAAGTTTAAGGGATCTTCTAGTTCTCACATGGCAGAAAATCTCTCCTGAATTGCCAACCTGTACAGTTTCCATTACTCACATAATTTATTAACAAACCATACAGTTTTTACATTGTTTAGTTCTCTAAGCAAAGATATATGTCTTGACTATTGCTGTAATAGGCCCCAGTGATAATGGTCACAGGTTTGTGGCTATAGGAAGGAAAGTAGGGAGGGAGGAAAGGAGGGAGGAATGGAGCAGGGGGAAGGAGGAAGGGAAGGAGAGGCGGAAGGAAGAAAGGAAGGTAGGAAGAAAGGAAGGGAAAGTGAGAAAGAGAAAGAGGGAGGGAGGGAGAAATGAGGAATTTGGGTTTTGCTTCTGAATGTACGAAGAGTGTATATGAGTACTTATGCCAGGTGATGCACACTCCAGGGCACTGCCAGAGCACTGCACATTCTGACACCTGCCTTTATGTGTGAGGTGGGCACAGTGTGGGCAGTGAGGAAGAGTGTGGAGGGTCAGCCCCAGCAAATAGCACCCTGTGGGTTCATGCTTGCTTCTGACCCAGCTGCTGGAGCTTGAGGTCCTGTCTGCCCTACAGACTCCAGGTGGAGGAGGTCTGGCTTCCTATAGGAACCAAGCTGTGCAAATTTAGTAAACCTTCCAGTAGAGTGGGAATTTTACTAGTATTCAATGTCCTGAGGCTGCTTCTCTGCCTTTCACTTGCCCAAGATCAATTCATGGCCTTGCCGCTCAGAATTAGCATTTTGGCAAGTCCCTGGGTAGCTGTGCTGACATTCAGCTTCCAAGGTCCACTGGAGCTGTCTAGCTCCTTAGCTGGGCACTCAGTGACCACTCAGTGGAATCTCCTGCATCTCACCAGTACTTCTGCCAGAACATGTCTCCAGTGCCATGTCTTGTCACTGTGATAACAGTAACTACCATTTATCTGTAGCCTACCAGCGAGCCAGCCCCTTAGGCTCTCACACAATCTTCTCTGATTGGCAGATGAGCAAACAAGGGCTCAGGGTGGTTAAAATCAATCTCCAGAGATTGGGGTCGGGGGGGGGGGCGCTCAGATTCCACACAGCAATCTGCCAGGAGCCTTACATCTCTCCCCACTTGGAGGCTTTGACACTTTGCACACTGTGACCCCAGGGGACATAATTTCTGCTCCTCTTCATATTCCCCTTATCAGCCTCTCCCACTGTCTTTCAGGAAGTTGTGATTGTGATTGAAGAGAATAGAGACTAAGGCCCTGCCTGATGGTGGCCACCTATGCCTAGAGCCAGTGAACAGACAGGAGTGGGAAGGGCCGGGGTGTGGGGGTGGGCAGAGATGAGCAGGAGGAACTGGGACCATGAGCCAGTAGAGCAAGGCTGAATTCCTCATGTGCAGAGGTGTGGGCACCACTACGTGGGTGCTCAACTTCATTGTGCGTCAGAATCACCAGCTTGCTGGGCCCCACCTCCAGAGTTCCCGGTTCAATAGTCAGGGGCGGAGCCTGGGCATCTGCATTTCTAACAGTTTCCTGGGGCAGGTGTGTGCTGCTGGCCTGGGACCACACTGGGAGAACTGCTGGGTCAGCAGAAACCACATCCAGCTTAGAGGAATCTGGCTACCACATTTCTTCCCAGAGCTCCCCTGTTACTGCTCACATCTAGTTTTTTAGCAGAAAGAAAAGCAAAGAATGATGCTTTTTCTCTCTTGTTGCCAGGGTACTGGGGTCAACAGGAACAGCTCAGGCCCTCCCAGGGTGTGGCGGGCATTGTGGTTACAGGGGAAGACCATTAAATATATTAACAACAAACTCTGGCAGCATTGATCTTTTTGGATTATCCAGCAGGTTGTTCCATTTATTTTATTTTACTTTTTAATTGTTTGTTTTGGGGGCAGCAAATAGAAGGGAAAGAAATCTGGTTTCTGTCATGTTTCCTAACCAATGATGATCATTTGGGGCAACTGTTGGCACGGCTAGTCCATGGAAGCCTACTGCTTGTTGGCTTTCTGGTTGTAGACGGAATTGATGAAATAAGCACATGCAGAGCTTCCTTCTCTTTCTCACACAGACTGAGCTAAGGGAAAAGGTACATCAATTTCTCTCACCCTGAATTATGAGGCTCATCTCACCTGCCTTGTCTTCTTTACAACTCTGTCATAAAGATTAAGTGATAAAAGGAACATGGGCACACATTAAAAACGGTAGGGAGTTACACACACACACACACACACACACACACACACACACACTGTGGCCTGGTTGAACCCAACATGTCATTGAACACTGACAGATCTAATGTAATTGTATTTAAATTGTGTTCAGTGTCCTTTGAAATCTCATGGGATTCATACTAATGTTAATTTCCATTCAATCTATGGGTTTGTGCGGTATTTGAATCACCACCTGTGACACTCCTAAAGATGTGAAAAGAAGAAGAGAAAGTACACAAGGATATATACAATTTCAATGAAAATTAAATTCCCAAATGTAAAAATCTCCCATCTAAAGAATAATAATCATTTGCAAAAATATTAGGAAGATGTTAAAAATATGAATACAAACATTTGATATCAGCTGAATCTAATAGATAGCTCATTACAGCTAGCCTTGTATTTCACTACATGAAATACATTTGCTTGTATACATGTGCACATACTTATGCACACAGGATCAGCTCAGAAATGGTTGATAAGTCTCTGACTTGTGGATTCCCCAGTGTTGACTGTTTGAGAAGCCTGCTTTTTGCTTCTGTGGATCACACTATGTTAACCTGTGCAAAGGGGTACTTCTGACTCTCATTCAGACTTTCTTTCTTCTTGTGTACCCTAAATGGACCTCCACAACCAACTCAGCTGACCTCTCCACATCTCCTCTCATTGTACCTTGCATTTTCTGTATCACTGCCATCTTCTTCCCTGAGTTTTGCATTCTCCCAAGTCTCCACTGCTGACTCTTGTCTCTGCCCATTCTATAATAAATCCAACCCAACTCAAATTCTATATTCTCCTTCAATTCTTCCCAGTGAGCTCAGTTTAAAATGAGGGCTATCTCGTTTGAACACCCATGGTGGCCCATGTATATCACTCATATGACAACTAGGCATTAGTTACTATCATTTTTTTTTATTGTAGTCATGTAAGTGTGTATCTAAGATATAAACTTCTCATCGTGGGAATAAGCCTTAAGTATCTTTGCCTACTATTTAGAAGGTATTAGGCCAGATGGTGGAGGATAGAAGGCTTGTTGGTTGAGTGAATGAATAAATGTATGTTTATATATGTACTCAACAAATATTTATTGAGGAACTAACTACCTGAAGGAAGACAGACAATAAATAAATAAAAATACTTTCATGGAAGAATTTCCGTTTGTGACATGATAGTACATGGGAGTCAGGAGATGGGGTGGTCAGCCAAGGCCTCTCTGAGAAGCAACATGTGAGCTTTGGCTTGAAGAATGTCAAGGAGGAAGCCATCCATAGAGCCAGAGGAAGGACATTTGCATAAGGCAGAGGGAAGAGCCAGTGCAAAGACCCAAGGCCAGAGAGGAGGCTCATGTGGTTAGAGCCCTCAGATGGTGTGAGATGAGGGATGGATGGCAGGCAAGGGTTCCACGACGATGGAGCTTGTGGGCCACAGAGAGGACATGGACTTATTCCCCATGTAATGGGGCACCACTGAAGGGCTTTAAAGAGGGGGATGACATGATGAGATCTATGGCTATGATGTGGAAGAAGGATGTAGGAGACAAAGGAAGAAATAGGAAGGCAACAGCGATAGTTTGGGTGGGAGCTGAAGTGAGTTAGACTACAGAGGTGGCAGGAGAGATGAAGAGAAACAGAAGAATTTGAGACATATCTTGGGACTTGAAAACAGATTTTTAAAGGTCTGGGTGTGGGGTGAGGGACTGTAAGGAATCCAGTGATTCCACTGGGGCAGTGGAGGTGAGGTAGGGGGAAAGGTAGGGCTCAGCTATATGAGCAGGTGTGGGCTTCAACCCTCGCTCAGCACTGGAAGAGGCTGGAATTACACAAATTGAGACTGACTGGCTTCCTGCTTTGACGGTTTCATCAGAATCATTCAAGGTGAGTAGGAAATGGTGCTGGATGACATTTTTGCAAGTGACTGGCTTAGAACTGAGGACTTCTTTTCTGGAACCAGCAGGCCTCTGGCACATGCAGCATTGGGAGGGGCCAGACAAGACTGTCTCTTCTCCGCTGGAGCACAGCGTGTCTGTCTTCTCTCATCTTTACAAAGATGGTTCAGAAGACCGGTACAGACAGTGATTAAAGGTCCCTGAGCCTCAGGACATTATGAAAGGCTCTCCCTTTTCTTGGGACAAGATGGTGAGGGTAGTGGTTGTACAAATGATGGATGGGTATAGTAACCACTTATGTGGTTGTTAATGATATGCCAAGCACTTATATCTATAACGTTTGTATCATTTGATAAGGGCATAAAGGCTACTGCACCATAGAGAGGTGAAAGTAACATGCCCAAAGTCACATAATTAACAAGCATCAGAGGCAGGCATTGAACTCAGGCCACCTGATTCCAATCTTCACACACATAACTACTAAACTCCCCTGCCTTCTTCCAATGTAGTTATCAAACCAGGCAGTGAGAGAAGCCTTCCTGACTTGAATGCATTTGTCTTAGGACCTGTCCACACCTGGCCAAATCACTTATCCTGTCTGACTCATCTGCTTATACTTCTTTTCTGAGGCTATCCCAATCAAGAACGTGTGCAATCAGATGGTAGTTCTGCCAGGAGGAAAAGGTAGGGCAGTCTTGCCCTGGATCTCATGCTCACATTTTATACTTGGGTGGAAAATCCATCCAAAGTCATACTGTTGCATGTGAATGAAGGGAGCAGAATAATCACACAATGTCAGCAGACAATACTGTTGCTGGTGTGGGGTTTGCTCCAAACAAAATGTCCCATGGCCCCTGGGGAGTGGAGAAATGTCCCCCCTGCTAGAGAGACACTGCTTTCCCTTGTTCGGCAGCAGAGGCTTCATCTTCAGGTTTCTCTGTCCACATTGTTATACATTTCATCATCACTGTCATCACACATGAATTGTTGGTGATTAAATGGGGCACTTCTGTACCATCAGAGAATTGAGTGGATTGCAGAAAATGAGACAATTTTATAATGTAAGTGCTTTTGGAAACAGTTTTAAAGAGTGGCTTTAGAATTACTAAAATCTGCATGGCTTTTGCAAAAGTTCCTGTTTGCCAATGACTCCTACTTTCTCAGTACGCAAACAGATTCAGAACTCAGGTCAAACCACCAGTCTGTATTTCTGACCTGAGCCCTGGTCTTAGGGTAAAAATGATGAAGAAGCTCTTTTTGGGGGAATAAGTCACTTACCCATTCCAGATAAATGAATACTTCTAGCTTTTATGACACTGTATCATTTTAATCCCTTATGATATATTACTATACTATTAGTAACATGACAGGCCTCCTCAAACTCCTTTTCAGAACAAGGAAGGTCATCATTACATAAAACTAAATGAAATAATATGCATAACAATGCTGTAAGCCAAAACAAGGGCTATCGCCTACACAGGAGACACAAATCCTAATGGGTAGAAGCTGATCCAGGACATGGGTACCATTTAGCAAAGCTGTCTGTAATGAAGGATTCCTGATGTCCTTGCAGAAATAATTCACCACTCAAAAGAGTGAACTTTTCATCCCGAACATAAACACTCAATTGAGGTCATCCTTTTACAAGATTATTTGTAAATATGAAGCCTGTCTGAGACACAGGGCTTAACTGTTCTGTTTCTGGGGAACTGTATGTTCTGTCTAATAAATATTTACTGAGTTACCCATTGCTGTGTAACAAACTACCCCACAACGTAGTAGCTTATGAAATCCACATTTTTACTCTCAGAGCTCTGGAGATTGATGGGCTCAGCTGGGTGGTTCTCACTTGGGGTCCCTCAGACAGCTGTCATCAAATGGCAGCAGAGCTCGGTGTCACCTTACGGCTTCTTTGCTGACCTTACTGTGGCTGCGCTGGCTGAGAACCTCTCCATGTGGTCTCTTCACATGGAGAGCCCGTGTTTCCTCACAGAGTGGTGGTCTCAGGGTGGTTGAGTCGGACGTTTTTATATGGTGGTTCTCTCAGGATAACCAAGTGGAAACTGTAAGCCTTCTTATGACAGCCTTAGAAGTCACTCAGCCCAAATCCACTCTTTAAAGGAATCATAAACCAGCCCAGATGCAAGGGGAGAGAGGAATAGGTTTTACCTCCCCATGGACAGAATGAGCTGTGTACACAGGGAAGAAAGAATCTAATGGAAGCCATCTTGGAGAAAAGCTACCACAAATTTTAACCATCACTGATGGACACTGGTGACAGTGCTCATTGGAACATGGTCCTTCTCTCAAGGAGAATTAGAGGTGACCCCAGGTACGGAAGGGGACTGGCTAATAGAAATGAAGTTCAATGTAGAAATAGATGGGACATGTACCCCTCTGAGAAAATTAAAAATGCCTGAAGAAGTAGTTATTTGGATTTGGATCAAGAGAGACAATTTCTTAAATAGATCAAAATAACCATTTCACGTCAGCTCCACAAGGGAAAATGAGATATTGCTGGGTAAAGAAGTTGCTCTGTAAATATTACCTTCCTGAAGAAAACACTATTGTGCCTTGATAATTTCATGGCCCTGACAAAAGAACGAATTTAATTGGCAAATCATTCTGTGCTACATCTTCTTTGTCAGACTGATGAAAACCATTAAGAGCCTTTGAGTTAAAGATGCTGGCCTTGCTGGTTTTAATCATTAGAAATTGTGCTATATTCACCAAAGAGACCATGAGGAATATGAGGTCTGATTATATTTTACCTTATAGAGCTAGCTTCTCAGTTTTTAGATGCAGCTCAACTGTTACCTTCTCAGAGAGATCTTTTCTGACCACCCTGTTTAAAGAAGTGAAGTCTCTCCCTACTTTTGATTCACAATCACTTTGTTACATCACCGTGTTTATTTCCCTCATTGCATTTACTGCTACTGGCTTTTATCTTGTTTAACCCTTATTGTCTGTCTCCCTCTGCTGGAATATGGCTGAGTTTTTCTACTTCCTGGCACACAGTAACTGAGCAAGAATATATATATATATATATATATATATATATATATATATATATATATATATATATATAAAAACATATATATATATATATATATATATGAAAGCATATATATATATATGTGTATATATATATATATATATATATATATGAAAGAACAAATCTTTAAGTCTGGAAAGAAGTACCTATGTGACCACTGAACTGGGTTAGTTATAGTAGTATCCATTCTCTTTTGAGAGTAAAGAAGATAGACATGTAGGATTTCTTCGGACAAGTCCAGGATGTGCCCCAAATCTTCCACCTTACTTGAAATTCAGAGTGGTCACTCCTCTAAAATCAGATGGCAGTGCCAGGCCTGACAGTGGTTTCCACAGTGTCCATTTATGGCTGACACATTTGGGGAAAGGACAGCTTTAGGCTTGGGACTCTGTCTCGCTGTGCCACAAATATGTTAGGGTAGAATTGATCTGTCTATGCAGAATAAGCAATTTCTCATTGTCTGGCGGATACACTAGGGTGGGGCTGCGGCTGCAGATCAAGGCACTACTAAGCTGCCCCGCCAGGCCCTACGGGCTCGTGCAGGTGGCCCAGGTGCGTGGTGAAGTGGGTTAGGGCATGGAGCCTGGAGCGGGCTGCAGCCGTCAGCACTACCTAGCTGCAGGAGCTCAGTCAATTTCCTGGACTCCTCTGCCTCACATCCTTCCTCTGTAAAATGGAGCTATTAACTGCATCTACCTGCAGCGTGGGGACAGAAAGTTAATGTAGAGAAAGCACTTAGAATAATAGCTCCTGGCACATGGTAAGGCCCATGTAGCACGTGTGCTAACATTATTGTTGGTGGGAGCCACCCACAAAGTATGTTAGAACCCACGCATTACAACAATGGAAGTAATTGTTTGAAGGTAGGTGGATTATAGGTAAGCTTTTTCTTTCCCAAAAGTTTCCTTTAAGGTTGTTGTTACATTATTTTCATGAAAAAAACTAAGCCATTGTAATGGTGATGGTGAGATACAAAGACAATTTTAGCATTTTATTTTCTTGTTCACATGGAACCCAGGAGCCACAGATAAACCCACAGCACATCTGATGTCAGGGCGCAGTGAGATGCTCACATAAGTGTCATAGAGCAAGAGCAGGGTCAGTGTCTGTGATGGTCTATACCAGCTGGCGGCGGGTGGTGGGCCTGGACTGGGAGCCACAAAGCATGAAGTGGCTCCTGGGCCAGGCTCAGCCACTTTCTCGTAGTTTGATCTTGGGTGAGCACTTAAGGCCTTGGGCTTGGTTTGCATATTTGTAAAATGGGGACAGAAATCCCAGCCTGCCTCAAAGACTTTGTGAGGTCCAACAGTGAAATAAACGGAAGGACTTTCACAATGGTAACTTTTTATAAAAACATCAAGCCTTGCTATTCCAATGGTCTTGAAAGGCCTATTTTCTCTACATAGCCCCTGCCCCTGTTCCTACTCCTTCTTCCCGTTGTCTTCCTGAACTTGAGATAATTTACTTTAAGCTTAATGTTTTGATTTCTACTGACATAAAAATGCATTTGAGATACGGGACACCTCAGTCTACAGGTTATCCTAAAGGGAATACTTGAGAGCGAGTTTAGCAGACGAAGTATGTATATAAATAAGCATCTGAGAAAAGAACTGCGTATAAAAAGGGAATGGCAGGCAGATAGATTTACTAATGAATGCAGGGCTGGCTTTACTAACAGCACAAGCAAACAGATAATGTGGCCTTCAAAATTGATGTAGAATTCAGTGGCCTGCAAACAGTAGGCTGTAGGAGTGACCGGCAGACAGACCTGGATTCAAACCCTGGCTCTACAAGGGCTCTAACTCAGAGCTGCAGTTTCCCTGTCAATGAGATGGGGCAGGAGCCCAGCGGCCTGGCTTGTGAGGACTAAGGACACAGAAGCGGAGGTAGAAAGTGCCAGCACGATGCAGCAACAGCCAGCTGCGCCGGGAGCCTCACCAGGAATTTCCGTTTCTGCTTCCAGTGGCTGCCTTGGGCATTGGTGGCCACGTGGGCTTCAGTGACGGTTTTGATGAGCTCCCACTCCTCGTCGGTGGGCTCCGGCTTGTGCCCGATGGATTTCTGCAGCTCTTCCCGCCGTCTCTTCTCCCGGTTCTCCTCGATCAGCTTCCGCTTTGCCAGCCGCTTGCTGTCATCCAGTACCACTGGGAGAAGGCGACAGTGAGACAAAGCACACAGACAGGTCCCAGACACGTGGCAGACTGCCTGGAGCCTCAGGAGCAGGACCACTGATGCATAGATGACTTGGTGGGGACTATAGGTGGGTCACACTGGGGTATTTTTATCCTCGGTGGCAAATGTCATTGACTAGCCATTGTCTAATGTGAGGCCAAGTCCCAAACTCCCAATGCCTAGTCAGCTTTCAAAAACAAAGTCCTGGAGGTAGTTGGTCACCAGGCATCCCAATTCCATAGAAGGTGGCCCTAAATAAGAATGAACCCACGGGTTCACAGATGAGTCTTGTCTAACCAATGACCTGAGTTCACTCTTAGGGTTTCTGTAACTTTCCTCTTGTCCTCAAATAGATCTTAGTAAGGAGAACTCTCTTACTAAGAGAAATTAGTAAGGATATTAAAGAAAAGTTCTGCAGCAGTAGATGCAAGACTGATGATCCCTTCTTCAGAAAAAAAAAAAGGACTCTAATTCTTTTATTGGTTCCGGAAATAAGTGGAATATGGTCAGCCCACCTTGGGTTTCACAGGTACTCATTTTGCATTACTTTCTACCTGGTCAACCTTTACTGGAGGTTAAAGAGCCCAAATTTGTAGTCTAGAAAGGTCCTGGGTTGGAATCCTTACACTACCTCATTCCAGCTGTGTAACCTCTGGCAAATTACTTAGGCTCTCTGAGCTTTCATTGTTTTCTATTAAAATGGGATCAATAATATCCCTTTCACAGTGTATTCAAAGTGCTAGTGCACTACAAGTGCTCCATACATGTAGCTATGCCTTTTATCACTTATTCAAAAAGGGAACTAAGAAGGGCAGGTAACAAGAAACCTATACTGCTCGGGTTAATTTCCAAAACAAAACCATTTCACCAGACTCTTGGCAATTGTCAGTGGAATAGAAAGGCTGAGGTTTTGCACTACCGAGTCATCGTCTTTTAGAACTGGAAAGGACATGAGCTATTATCTAGTCCAGCTCCTTCCTTTCACAGAGGAGAAAGTTGATCCAGAGAGATCATGACTTGCTTAAACTCACTCAGCAAGTTCATGGCAGAGCCAAGGCAAGACCCAGGACCCCTGCCTCCAGTTCTATGACATTGTTGTCCTAGGGCCATTAAAGGTGTGGCCTGGTAGGAACAGAAAAAAGCAAACATAGCAGGAGGAAGAGAACCAAAGGTTCACCAACAGAATAAGGAAACTGCAGATCATCTCAATTTGGTTGGATCAGCAAAGTCCAACATGAGCACTGGCAAGTGGGGGAAATACAAATATGAGCCTTAGTTCACTCATTAAAGGGAGAAGGGGAAGGTGCTATAGTCAGCCCCATTCCCCAAACTGTGCCGGGGATGGTTACCTCTGACCTACAGTATTTAATGTAATCTTGAAAACAACCTGCAAGGTCGGTGATAATTTCACAGAAGGGAAACCAGAGGTTAAATCGAATAGGCACATAGCTAGTAAGGGGCAGATCTGGACTCCAACAGTAGTTCTGGTCATAAAGCTAGAGCTCTTATAATACTTCACAAGTAAGTAAAGCACACTCGGAATGAACTTCCGCTCAGTCTAGATTAACACAGTTATTTATTCTTTTTATTGTTTTGACAGAGACAGAGACAGTGATAGAGAGACGGGGGAGGGCCCAGAGCAGTCTCCATGGTTGTACGTCATCAGTTTTCAACATGGTTTTGTTCCACACAGGTGGGTAGGTCCGCATTAAGGTGGAACTGGACTGTGGGCGTCCTGCAGCCAGGGGCCGAACCAGGGGGCAAGAACGGAACTGGGGGCCTTCTGCATGGGAAGTACACCCTGATTCAGCATATGGGTCTGCATGAGCTGGATCCAGGATTCGATCCTCAGTCCCCAGGACTGCAAAGCGAGTGCTCAACCTGCTGAGCTATCCTGGCTTCCCATAACACTGAATTTTTTTTTTTTAACTTTATAAACATTCATATCTTTAACTTCTCACTAAAACAATGAAATGAATACTGAATAATAACCTCATTATAGTGACACATCTAAGTAGTTGGTTCTAGATTTCATTTTCACATACCTTTATGAGGCATATTGTTGACAATGGCAAAAAAGCCTTTAAAACATAGACAAAAAACATGCTCAGCCAGAGGTGGGATTAACCCAGGATTTTCAGCCTAATGCCCTAATACAATCCTCCTCCTTTTAAAGTCTTCACATTCTGTCTTTTTTAAGTGGGCAAAGAAGAACATTCCACAGATATTTCTGTTTTAGCTGAGAGAACCCTGTTTGTCACATAAATGTAAGCCATGATTATTTTCTCTTTCATGGGAAAAATCTTCAGTGTATTCTCCCCCCCCTTTTCTTTTTCTTCTTCTTTTTATTTTATTTTATTTTTTTTTAGCTAAAAGTTAGAATTCTTCATGATGCCCAATATGTTTATGCTAGTGGAAATCATTAACCCTGATGCTTGGCAAAAGGAGGCCACACATTGGGAATGGCATGGTTCTTTATTATTAAGTTAATTGAAGTAACTGGTGTAAATCCCTTGCACAGTGTGGAAAGAAGAGACCCTGATGGTGGCTAATGTCACCACCATATGCTGTGGCACTTTGAAAACTGGGTTGGGCGACTTCAGCTTGGAATGTTTTTATGGCTAAAAATATAACAAACAACCAACTGCAGAATGACTCATGCAAAAGCATTCAACTTCACATTCTTCAGAAATTTCTGAACACGATGTTTTCTGCCAGTGCCCCATCTCCAAAAATAGCCACAAAATGAATTCCTGTCTCTGCGTTCGAAAAATTATTAGGACTCATCCACAAGGTTCTCGCCGTGTGAATGTTGTGTGTAAAATTACACCTTATCAAGGTGGATGGACAGGATTTCTCATCTGTAATCTTTGTGGCAATCAGAGTATTGCTAATAGTCCTGCAACTGTGATAAGGCTAATTTAACCTCACCCATCATCTAGCTACTTTGAGAGTTAGGAGTTGATAAGGGAGAGGTAGGATAGAAACCGTCTAGCAATGGCTGTGGGAAGGCTGGGTGTCTTCCCTTTGTCCACACGGGTTTTTGATTGCTTTTCTGTCTGGCTGATTTCCTTGAACCAAATCTTTTCCCAATCAACACTCCTTGAATATAAAGCAAAGATTACTTACAATCTGTTGCCATGCCAACGTAGATGCATTTTTTAAAGCGACATTCCTGGCACTGGTTTCGTGTAACTTTGTCTATGACACATTTTCCTTCATATTTACAGGAATAGGATGGATGGAGATTTTTCTGAATGGTTCTTCTAAAGAAACCCTATATGAAAAAGAAAGACCCAAGACATCAGCTCCATATTTTCTAGAAATAAATGAATCCAGAACTTTGTGTCCACATAGCTGTGATGGATTGTTTTAGATCTTACCTGTGTGAACCTGTAACACTACTTCATCAAATATAGGACAATTGGCTCAAAGTGAACCCAAAGAATTCTAAATCTGAGCTGAAGGTGATGTCACAGAACTAGAGTCAACAAGTTTTTGGCATTTATTCAAGGAAAAGAGGCTAATGGGAAAAATCAAGTGTTAGCTTATACTTTTTTTAAACATTGAGCAATAGAAATAAATTATATTATTTCATTTCATAAAATGCTATCATTGTGTGGCTAAATTAAGCTATGAAGAGGTTTGATATACTTTAAACAGGAAAATAAAAAGGCTAAATGCTTGTAAAGCTTTAGTAATAATTTAATCATTAAGTAATTAAATAGATATAACTGTCTAGAGTTTAATTCTTGTTTTTGACTCTTGAGATTGCCAAGATCAGTTCAGATAGCCCTTGGAAACTAGAACATTTCAGGTTATCTACCAAAAATTTTCCCATAGCTCATTGGATTGTGGTTGTACCTTTTATGACACTCCGTTTCTCCAGCATCCATAGACACACACCCTAAAGTTCACAAGTCTCTTCCTTTGTTAAGACCACTGTAAAGTTTTTTTGAGGATACCATGAATAGTTCCAGGTTTAGGTGGTTTATATAACATTCTCAAGAGTGTGTTATACTAGAACAGGGGTGTTCAATCTTTTGGCTTCCCTGGGCCACATGGAAAGAAGAATTGTCTTGGGCCACACATAAAATACACTAGCACTAATAATAGCTGATTAACTAGAAAAAGAAAAAAATTGCAAAAAAAAGTCAATGTTTGAAGAAAGTTTACAAATTTGTGTTGGGCTGCATTCAAAGCTGTCCTGGGCCACATGGGGCCAGTGGGCGGTGGGTTGGACAAGCTTGTACTAGAACCTTTCTGGACATGATGCTTAAGTCTTGGCAAGTATACTTCCGTATTGTAGGAATTAATAACAGCAGAGAGCACTTATTGTGAGGAGCACATTGCAAAATGCTGTAGACACAGTTCCTATCATTCTGTCTCTTCTACAACCTTATGAAGTAGGTACTCTTCTTTTTTTTAAAGAATTAGAAATTCTTTTTTTAAAAGAATTTATTTTATTATTTTTGATAGAGACAGAGAGAAACAGAGACAGAGATAGATAGAGAGAAGGGGGAGGGCCCAAAGCAGTATCTATAGTTGTACACCATTATTTTTTGACATGGTTTTGTTCCACACAGGTGGGCGGGGCACAGGGTGGGAACTGGGCTGGGGGCCTCCCATATGGGAAGCATGCCCCCTCGAGCCAGGGGCTGAATGGGGGTGGGGGTGGGGGAAGAACCAAACTGGGGGCCTCCCGCATAGGAAGCACACTCCAGTTCAGCATATGGGTCCACACGGGCTGGGTCTGGGATTTGACCCTTGGTCCCCGGGTTGCAAAGCAAGCACTCAATCAGCTTCCCCGGTATTCTTAACATCTCCATTGTAGGGGTGAAAACAACCTAAGCCTCAGACAGGTTAAATCACTTGCCCCAAATAACATGGTACGTATGGGTTGAAACTTGCCTGCAACCTGGGAGTTGGACTCCCAGTCTTATTTACTTAATTGCTTATGCGATATAAACTGAATCCAATTTTACTGTATTATCTAAATGTTTTAGAATTTAGATGAACAGATTATGAACAGCCCCTCCTACCCAACCCTCAAAAATAATACCCCCCCCCCTTAGTTTTAGTAGAATAACAAAGCAAAAAAATTTGAAGGATGTTCTGTACTAAAGCTTAAAGGGGACCTCTAACTTCATTTTGTAAATGATGGGACTGAAATACTAGACCTAGATTAAGCCCAAATTTTAATTCTCCTGTTTATCTTTCCTTGGCTTTGATTCTGTACATGTACCGCTCCCGCTCCCATATTCCTTACTCAGATACAAGAGCTCTTCCTTCTAATGAGAAAGTCAAAGGTAGGCTTTTATACTGGGCAAAGAGCAATAAAATAAAAAAAAAATGACAGCAATAACTAAAAATAAGGGTCTTGATTTTGGAGCATGTGTGCAAAATCCTTATTATCGTTTCTATTGCTCAAGTTCTAACAGGAAAACTGTCACATTATATTGGGTTTTGCATCCTTAAACACTTGAGTCCATCAGTTTGAATGGTGTTGATATACCGTTATAAGAGTCACTAAATCACACGTGGGGGCGGCTGTTTGACAGTTTGGCAGGGTTTCCCTGGCTATTCAAGGTTGACAAATCTTGCCATAGCACGAATGTCAGGGCAAGCCACAGACTGAAAAATAAGCTTCCCAGTGCATCTCCCTCCTCTACCTCTGCTACTCTTTGCCTAATCCACCCTTTAAGGGTTATCCCTGCCTGGAAAGCAAAAGAAACCCAGAGATTCCAATCGGGAAGAAACAAGTCATAGATAGGAAAGTGGGGGCTGGGTAGCATACATCCTTCTGGAGGAGGCAAAACTCCCCCAAGGTGGAATAGCAAAGCCCAGGGCATCCAAGGGAGGACTCCGCCTGCTGCTACGAGGATAGGACAATTGTTACTCTATCTGAAGTAGGGGCGACCCCTTTCTCACCCACATTCTAACATTGACTCATGTTCTGGGGAGCAGGGAGCATGACGAAGGGTCAGACAACACTAAGGAGAGAATGAGGCGTGATATACCAGACACAGGGGTAATGTTCGTTTCTCCGAAAATGCTACTCTGTGAATTTTTAAATGAAATGAATGAGTTTATATTTTGCTTATTTAAAAAAAATGTATTGAAGTAGCAGTCTCTGTTGCTCATTGGGCCATCTTTTCTGGGGCTTCTCTCTGATGACTTTTCTTGGTAACTTCATGGGCCAAGTCCCTTTAAAGATATTGGCCTCCCTTAAGGTGTAATAAGAGCATATTTTGACACGACATGAGGGACTACTTCATTTGAGTAAGTGTAAAGATGCTAGGTCCTTTAATTTTCAAAAGTAACAAATTAAGTTCTGGAAGTGAACTTGGATAGAAATTATTGAACGTAGTCTACTTATAAAAAATCTTTTTAGAGGTGATCTGACGAAAGGGATGCCCCAGGGACTGAATAAGGATATATATATTTCATTGATAATTTGTTAGTGAATGAAGATTTTGCTTTTATAAATCAACATTAGGTATGTTTCCTTGAGTTTTGAGAAGAACTGGACCCATGTCTTAGTGATCTCAGATGATGCACTAATCAGTGTGATAGGACCTGAGTGTTACCCTCCTACTTCAATATTTGGGCAACTATTAAAAAAGCATTCAGTCTTTCTTAAATTTTTTTTTACTTTTTAAATTTATTTTTATTTTTTATTGTGGAGCAGTATCAACATTCTTTCTATGAAAGAACTGGCTTATCACAGCGGATAAAACATCTCCAAAAGATTTCCACTGTCTTTAGGGTAGAAATGGGCAAAAAAGATTCTCCCTATATACAATGCAAGTATGGGCTAGAAATGTTTTTCAAATTATAGGTTTGAATAAATAATATATGAAACGTAACCTTTTCCATATTTGGCCACACTTAAAAATTGTGTTTCATTTGAAAAAATCTTTTGTCTTTTTCCAAGATACTTTGTCCTCAATTAAATGATCTGCATCATCACCTGAGGAGGGCTTCTGATTTTACAATGGAGGCAATCCTAGGAACAGTGCTCCTATCTGAGCACAGAACCCGAGAAACTTAGTTTTATGCTATGTAATCTCTTCTTTTAAGTGAACCTCAGTTGAAGCAGGCCCCAAACATCTGTGATCTGGGGGAAAAGAGGCTATGGATTTCTTGATCTTGATTCTCCTTCTGTTTAATCAATTGCTAATAAGCATTAAGTTCTTTCTGTAAGGCACGTTCAGTCTTTAGAATCATTTTGGGAGATCAGTATTGACTGGAATTTTCATTACAGTCTTTCCCACAATTCAAAATTTACCAGTAGAAATTGATTTGAAAGAATCTCTATGCTGCATTATCAGGTTGGTAAAGCCTTATGAATTGGGGCTAATTTAGGGGAAAAGGTTCATTTGAATTACTGAGCTTTTGGAATGAGAGAATGTATCTAAAGCAATGCAGTTTTATTACTTTCAAAACAAGCCAATAAAACTATGCTCTAAACAGATAGTCTGCAAGTCCCTCAATCAATAGGTAGCCAGGACTTCCATTAAACTCCTTAAGAAATTATTTTCATAGATGTAAATTGCAATCTTGAGCCCAATCTTTGTTAAAAGATTACAAATTCCAGTTCACATGGGTCTGGATGAATGAGAACAAATTATAGACTTGCAGATATAAAGCCTTGAGACCTTAGAAATGACTTCTTTCCAATGGATGCATCATCTTTTAGCAGTAGGCTTTTAGCAGGCCTCTGCTTTTAGCAGGCTTCTGCTAAGTGTTCCCTAATTTCGTGCACAATAAGTAAGGAATTTGCATGGAAAATAATTTTACTAGGGAAATGGGGTTATTTTAGTTTGAAACTAAGCTAACACGTTGATTTGGGGGGTTTAGGGTAAAAGGTTAGGAGGAGAGGAAGGTAGTTGGAGGTAGGGAAGGAGACGAGGTGGGTTAGGTGATGGAACAGAGACTAGATTAATGTCATAAATTTTAATACACTTTTTTCCTTTAGAGTTTACATCTTGTGATAATTTAGTTTGAAATGTAAAAGGTAAATAAAACATTTAATGAGAAAAAATTTAGAAAGTCTTTCCCTGACTTATATACTTTCTCATTTATACACCATTAGTTGAACACTGGATATACCCTTGGTTAAGCTTTATCTACCTTTATAGTAGACTTTATTTTCTAGGCTAGGTTGTTGGACCAAAAGATAATTGCCAGAAAACTCATCTTAATTTTGACAACGAAGATTTTAAGTAGGCAAATTTAGGTTCCCTTTCAGGAAGTGAACTGACTGGTGATCACTCTTGTCAAGTAGCTCCTGAAGATGGGTTTGTGGAGCATACAATTAGCTAATGGAAGACCAGCATTTACTTACTGACTGCAGGCTGTGCCCAAAGCCATTTGGGTAATTTCAGAGCATAATTGAATCTAAGTAGTCTCAAAGATATTCCCTAATGAGCCCCTTAAAAGAGAACATATTCACTCAGATTGTCGGTGGCGGACAGCCTGTGGTGGAGCAAACTCCATCTCCTCAAACACTGGAGATAAAACAGGAGGAGAAATGGTTCCTTCTTAGGATAACATGTTATAAAAAATGTATGCACTTTAAAATTCAATGTAAGAACTTTATATATGTCTTTTCATTTTATTAATTATCTCCCTGTCTAAAAAAACCAGACATCACACTGTCCCCAAACTTCATTTATTTTTGATTTGGAAAAAAAGAATATAGTTTGTTGTGAACATGCCAAAAATGAAGAGGATAACCAGACACCTGGAGGATCACAGGCCATGAGTGTTGGAATTTGGTTCTAATTTGAACTTAAACTTAGTCTTGCGTTTGGGTGGAACTCCGGGAGAGGACTGGATCTGGGCTGAGTCCCCAGCTCACTGGCCCCAGGGCAATTACCTTGCAGCCTTCACATGTGATACAGCGGTAGTGATACCCGGTGGCTTTGTCACCACACACCACACACAACTCGTCTTTGTCTAAGTAACTGGGGATGTACCCTGTGAAGGAGGGAAAAAGAGCAATGTGAGATATCATGTTAAAGTCAAAGACATACCATAGTTGGGAGGAGGATAAGGGGAGGGCAGGAGCTAAGGTGGCTGAGGGATGAGGCAAGACTGAATTGTTTTATACATGTTAATACAATTTTTGCTTTAGGGTTATCTCGTGATCATTTCATTTTAAATATAAAAGGGAAATAAAACAAGAAAAAATGAAAAAAAACATTTCTCTAACTTAATATACTTCCCCAGTATCTTATAATTCTTTCGAATCCTTTTTTTATTTTTTTAATATTGGGGTGACATTATTTCCAGGTGTACAATTCTACATTACATTGTTTATACATCGCATTATGTGCTCACCAACCAGAATCAGCTCACTTTCCATCACCGTGTGTTTGATTCCCCCTCCTTACTCCCCCTACCCCTCCTCCCCCACCTCCCCCCCACCCCCAGGTAACCACTAAACTATTGAGTATGTCCATGAGTTTTTGTTTCTTTGTTCCTTTCAGTTTTGTATTCCACCTACCGAATTTTATCGCACACTTAGAGCTAATATTAGGCCCAGAATGTCAGGATGCCTTACAGATAGGTGTGATCGCTCTTGCTGTACCGGTGGGAACAGATCCGTAGGCTGCTGGAGCCCGTGAATCATGCAGAGAAGCCAGGATTTGAGACACCTGGAGAACTCTGGATTCTGGACAACACAACTTCTTTCATAAGGCTTATTTCAGACCTTGTTCTTTGGAGACTTGATCTACTTTGGAATCAAGGCACCATGCAAGTAAATCCAGAAACCTTTATAGCTGGAAAGGTCCTGGGAGGTCATAAGTACTCCTGAGGTAAGCAGGCCTTCAGGAGTTTGTCCTTCCTCAGGGTCACCCTAAAAATGAACACCAGAGTCTAAAACCTAGGTTCCTGAGGTCTAGTCCTCCCGTCTAAGTTATGCTGGTCTTTTTCTAAAAACACACAGTTAACTTTAAATAGAATGAATAAGGCCATCTAAAAAGAAACTCAGTAAACTTGTGATATAATATACAACCCAACAATGCTAGAGAGGGTGAAAAAACAGAGGTTCCATTTATTAAGAAAAAAAGAAAATCCAGCCATAGCTACTCTTTCTTTAGTATACTATTAAACTTCTTAGACCCAGGAAGCTCAGGTCTAAAAACAAAAGCAGAAGCAGTCTACCTCTCACCTGTCTTTGCCTCTTTCTTTTCACTTGTAGATGATGTCCAAACAAAAGAAACCGATTCAGAATTGCAAATTCAGTTTCAGACATATCAATAGTTTATAAAATAAGATCAAAAAATCAAAAGAAGGTCTGTTGGGATATGGAAAATAGAGAAGCTGAGAAAACAGTCTTTTTTTTTTTTCTGCTTGGTCATGGTCTCTTATGAAGCTCTTTGACTGAGTAAACTCTTCCTGTTTCAATAAGCGCTAGCCTGGTTGAAATAACAGATGATTTACTATGTTTTACCATGACATTTTCATAGGTCTTTTGTTAAACGAGGCGGCTGAACACTGACTTTCAGAAAAAAAGCAGAAGAAAACAGAAGAAAATGAATCCTTTCCACAATTTCTTAGAAATTACTTTGCTCAGACTTTATTTTAGAAAAATGTCCTTTCTTGGGAGAGAGATAAATGACTTTAAAGTGAAATTTGGCCACGTGTACCACTATCTTTTTAAATATCACAGCTTTTCTTAGTTTACTTTTGCATCATGGAAACCATGAGTCATCAGTTGAGTTCATTTCAAGGGTTTTATAACTCCCATCAAGCATTAAAAAAATGAAACAAAACAAAACAACAACAACAAAAGAAATCAAAACACAGAATTCTGGAAGGGACCTGGGTCGAAAAAAGAAACTGGCCTGGAATGATTGGTGTGTTCATTCAAAAATTTATTGATTGATGAATTCAGAAAGCATTTATTTAGCTTCTACTATGTGCTTAGACCCGTGATTGGTGCTGAGGATTTAAAGACAGATAAGACGTGGTTTCTTCCTTTTGGGACCATATGTGTGAGCAACTGAGTCTCATGTTTCCTCTCCTGCCCATTGTGAGAGAAACAATGGTGAAAATGAAGGATGCTCAGCACCATTGCAAGGAAATGCAAACTAAAACCACAATGAGATACCACTTATCTTCTAGATGGTTATAATAAAAACGACGGAAAATAAATGATGGTGACAATATGGAGAAACTGGAACCCTCATCTAGTGCTGGTAGGAATGTAAAATATTCTTTGAAAAACAGCTTGTAGTTCCTCAAAACTTAAACATGAAGTTATATATGACCCAGTAATTCGAGTCCTAGATATATACCCAAGAGAACTAAAAGTATATGTCCCTACAAAAACTTGCACATGAATGTTCAGAGCAGCATTATTCTCAATATCCTCATGGTAAAAACAACCCAAGTATCTATCCAGTGATGAACGAAGAAACAAAATGTGGGCTAAGCATACAGTGGAATATCATTTGGCCATGAAAAGGAAAGAAGTACTATTACACACTACAACACAGATAAATCTTGCAAATGTTATGCTAAATGAAAGAAGTCAGACATTAAAGGCCACAAATTATAATTCCATTTACATGAAGGGTCTAGAATAGGCAAATTTATAGATACAGAAATTGGATTAATATTTGCCAAAGAGAATGCGGAGGGACAGGTGAAGAGTACAAAGTTTCTTCTCAGGGTAATGAAAGTGCTCAGGAATTGTATAGCATTGATGGTAGCACAACTCAGTGAATAGGTTAAAAGACATGGACTGAAAAGTCACTGTTTTGTATAGGCATGTTTTGTATGCTTTAGATGTGTCAATTTCATGGCATGTGAAGTGTCTCAATAAAGCAGTTAGTAAAAAACAAAGAGATGAAGGAAATGAAAGAAGTTCCTTTTGACAAATATTTATATAAGCATACAATGTGCCAAGGCTCTAAAGATGACTACGTTTTGATTCTTGGGGAAGCTTTCAGTGTACTGGAGAAAACAGACAGTATGAGATCATCTGTGCATCATGTGATAGGCACTGGGAGAGGTCTATGTCCAGAGTCACAAAGCAGAAATCTTTTGAGAAGCCTTTCTTCCTACACCCAGCCCCAGCCCAGGTTGGGGCTCCCATACTTCCTTGTGCTTCCCCAACAGTAGCCCTTTATTATCTGCATTATAACTCCCTGAGTGCTTTCCTCCCTTAGATCATAATCTCTTATTCACTTACAGGTTTGTATAGTTCCAGCTAGAGGGTAGGGATCCCATCATTCATGGGGAAACCTTGACGTCTAGCACTCAGTTCCTTTGACAGATGGCATTACAGGTTTTCAAGATTCATGGTATCAGCCAATGGCAAAGAACACAAAGGAGGAGGGTTATGTCTGGAACCTACAGATGGGAAATCTTGAAGACTGGAGGTGTGTGTGAGAAGGCTAAAGATCTTGGCAAGAGTTTCTGAAAGGGCGACAATGCAGATATTTGACTCAAACTTCTGGTCTACTGAAAACTTATTTAGAAAGTGTGATTTTTGGTAAAGAAACCAAGATTCCACCCAGATTAAAACTGAGACATCCAGATTCATTTCAAGTTCATCCAAGACTTAGTGATCTGGGGAGACGCTTGCTCATGCTCACTAGTCAACTAAATTTTGTCCTGATATATACATCATCGGGGCGGGAGAGGGTGGGGGGAGGGCCCAGAGCAGTCTCCATAGTTGTACATCATTGGTTGGAACATAGTTTCATTCCACACAGGTGGATGTGGGGCCCTGTTGGGCCAGAACCAAATCAGGGGCCTCTGACATGGAGGAGCGAGAACCTTTGCCCCTGAGCCATCCTGGCAGTTACCGGTTATGCTGCAGTTTAACATAAGGGTTTTGTAGAGGCTAGGGTGGGAAAAAAAACCCCCAGACCTCGTGATTGCGAGGCAAGTGCTCAACCTCTGAGCTATTCCAGAATCTCTGTCCTGATATTTTTGACTCTGCTCTGATCACCAGGTTTAATGCAGTGAGACAGAACACCTGGAACCTATGTAACTTTACTAACCACTGTCACCCTAATAAATTTAATTATAATAATAATAAAAAACAACCGCAGAGAGCCTAAGGGCAGTACAATTTCCTCAAAATATAGAAATGAAAATCACTATGTCCAGTCGAGTAAGATGCCATCACCAAAAGTGGAAATTTGAAGTCTGAATTTTGTATAAATTGCTCAACTTTTTACTTTGGACTGTATAAATCATTCTCCATTACATTCAAAAGAGTGTTTGTTTCTTGCTTGTTAGAATTCCCCTTTATGCGGTCATAAACCCCAAATCTCAAGGTTGTATACCACTGTTGACCAGGTAACTGATAGAGCTGTGGCTCAAATGTAATGAGAACTATTAACAATGTTTACAGGAAAACTCATTAGGCATTAATTTATCTCAAACACAGTTTGGAGAAGTCCATCCATATGAAAAAATGGAATAAAATATTCCAACAAGGCTCTGTGTCCAAAGAACTAACTAGGTATTAAATGTGTAGAATTGGGGGGCTGGTTATAGTGACAATTGTCAGATACTCTGGACTTAACTAATGTTTACCAATGGACTTCAGTGGTCAGTCTTTATGAATCAAAAACAATGTGTGTATTAGTTCCTCACAAAGTCCAGTTTATTATAGAAAAATTGAATAACATAAATTAGCAAAACACAAATTTACTTATCAATACTCCACCACAGAGATAACCACTGTAGCGTTTTGGTGTTTCTTTATCTTGGATTAGTATGTGTGAATGTGTATGTAAACGGGCATTGAAACACACACAACCAAAGTAACTTTTAAACAATGAAGTTACCCCATTATTAAAACACACGCTTCCTTGCTAAAGGCAAGTGGAATATACATATCAATGCTGTCACGAAGGCTAGATCTTAACATCTTATAAATAGACATTACGCACAGTTGATCAGAATACCGGTAGTCTTTTGAGTTCTAGGTATCAGGTGCAGATGGCAGAGATAAAAGAGAAAGAGGTGCCAGCCATCTCCTTCTAATCTCATGTTCGGGAAGCAATTGCAATACAGTTGGACACTGCGCTGTTGTGGGACATGCCTTGAGAGGGCCGGAGAGCATTAACCAGAGTTAGAAGAATGCAGGTTTCTCACCGTATCTCATGCTACTTCACCACGACCTGCCTGCTTTACCCTTCGGTATAGGCAGTAGGACACTGAGGATTTCCCTCCTTCCTGTAGCTCAACAATTTATGTATTATAGGTGGTCGAACTGTTTGACCTTTAAGGTTCTTATGAAACTGGGATCCATGATAATTCAATCTGGGAGTGCAATGAGCCCCTCTGTTTTCTGACTGTTAGTCTGATAGATGTTTTGTTTTGCTCTCATATTTTTCCTACATTACCTTCTTGGAGGGTGGATGAATAGGTGATAAAATATGTCTTTAGTTAAATAATTGAAACTTCTACAGAAACATCCACTTAAGTTGCTAGCAGCTGCTGACATGATCATACTAACGTACCCCATCCATCTCTTTCTTTTCTTTAAAACATTAACTCAGAATTAACTTACCCCAAAAAGTCATCACAGGCAATGGCACATCAATCATTACGCTTAGGTCCATTATTCATGGTGAAGTAGTTTCCATTAGGCAGTAACACCCCACACACAGTGAGTAGGTAGGTGGGAATTCTCTTACAGTTGCTGAGTATACTTGACAACACCACGTGCTAGCCAATTCTCCTAGAGCAGTGGTCCTCAACCTTTTTGGCACCAGGGACCAGTTTCGTGGAAGACACATTTTCCACGCATAGGGCTGTGGGGGATGGTTTCAGGATGATTCAAGTGCATCACACTTATTGTGCACTTTATTTCCATTCTTAGTACATTGTAATATATAATGAAATAATTATACAACTACTTTAATGCCACGGCTGTTCTGACAGCAGGTGGCACTCAGGTGGTATTGTGGGCAATGGGGAGCGGCTGTAAGTACAGATGAAGCTTCGCTAGGTTGCCAGCTGCTCACCACCTGCTGTGTGGCCTGGTTCCTGACAGGGCACAGACTGGTACTGGGGACCCCTGTCCTAGAGAACTTAACCATTTCTTGCTCTCTTAACTCAGTGTCTCCATCTTTTTCCTTATTCATGATCATCAAATGAGTCACATGTTGGCAACATGCCCAGCTAAGGAAAATGCACATGTAGTGCTAGTTCAGCTTCCAGGAGTCCACACTAAATGGATGTCTGTTTTGGGTTCTGTCTAGGAACAAATATGAGAAACACAGCCCTGCATCCACAGGCTTGTCTGAGAATTGCATTTGCAAGTTGTATCTGGTGACTGTTAAAGAAGCACGCTTAATAACGCCCCAGAAAATAATTAAGACCCATGATGATATGTGATAGTCCATGGATGGTATATTTGCCCCAGTTCTTATGTGCTCAAATATATCATTTTTAGACTGATAAACTATGCTGCCACTTATCAAGCATATTATTATGAAAGCAAACCCCATCTGTTTGTTCAACAATGGATTTGGAGACTTTTTTCAGCGGACATTTGGCAATGTCTGATTAATTGACAAGTATTGTCCTGCATATAAAATAGATTGACAGGATAAAATGTTACTAACATTTGTTTTGCTTTTTTTATTAGCAGCTATATTAAGATGTAATTCAGTTACCATACAATTCAATGGCTTTTAATATATTCACAGAGTTGTGAAATCATTACCACAATCAATTTTAGAAGATTTTCAGCATCCCCAAATGAAATACTCTACCTTTAAAGATTTATTTTTGTTTTTGACAGAGATAGAGAGAGAGGGAGAGAGAGAGATACAGAGACAGAGACAGAGACAGAGAGAAGGGGGAGGGCCCAGAACAGTCTCCATAGTTGCACATCATTGGTTTTTCCACATAGTTTCATTCCACAGGTGGGCGGGGCTGCACAGGGCAGGAACTGGGCTGGGGCCTCACCCTGGTGAGAACTGAACTGGGGGCACTCCCCAGTTCAGCATATGGGTCCACATGGGCCGGGGCTGGGATTTGATCCTCAGTCCCCGGAGCTGCAAAGTGAGCGCTTGACCCACAGAGCCATCCGGCTTCCCCTACTCTACCGTTAGATGTCACCCTTGATTTCATCTATTCCCTCCACCCACTGCACCTAAGCAACAACTAATTCATGTTTTTCTACAGATTTGCGTGTTGTGAAAATTTCATATAAGGTGAAATGATATAAAGTGTAGTCTTTTGTGACTGGTTTTCCACTTAGCACAATGTTTTCAAGGTTTATGTACACTGTAGCTAACATTAAATTAAAAACAACAACTTGATTCTCAGAGAGACTTGATATGTGGGAGAAGAAAGTTGTGTACATGTGCACTAGAAATCATGCAGCAGGCAGGAAGCTTAGTGTTTTGGTTGGCACTAGAGTCAAGGCTTCTGTAAAATCAGAAGGCTGGCTAGTTTAATTCTTTTGCATGAATTAAGACAGCATCTCATGTCCTAGGAAAAGAGACACTGGCACCTCTTGTCACTTTGGCAGACACAGCCCTTTGGGAATAGATTAGAACATAACACAGATTAAGCTTGAGGGTAGATGTAAAGCAGAAGGTGCTGCCTAGATCTAGCAGAGGGGGAGAGGAATTGAGTTCTGAGACCACTTCCAATCGGCTGACCTTCCCTCTGTATGAGGCCAGGTGCCTAGCAGACGCAGTCTTTGTATCTAGAAGGAACAGTGGTTATGGTGGGTCATGGGAAATCCTGTGGGCAGTTCAGAAGGTGAAGAAGGTCCATGTTGCTGACTGTGAGACTATCACCTTAGCGCCAGCAAAGAACGCCGAGTGGTTGGAGTTAGGATACTGGAGGAGACTATATGTGAGCAGACTTAAGGGCGCTAATTCATTAGCGTGTTTAGTCACTCTTCTAATTGTGCATCAAAACTCCTGATTCATGCCACAGCTCAGACTCTTCTTAATACTTACAATTTGCCCCACTGGCACCTTCTTCCTCATGTCCTTTCTTTATCTACTTAAAAAGATCTTGAATGGGTCATCTGTTAGCCGTTTCCTAGCATACTACTCATAATCTTCATTCCTTTTACATTTAATTCTTTCTATTTTAAAGCAAGTTATGCATCATGGTAATCTTACCCATTTGATAAACACTCCTCCACCCACCCACCCACCCATCCATCCTTTATTTATTTGTTCAACAAACACGTATGGGCCTGGTGTGTAAGACAATGAGCAGAAACTTGAAACAGCGTTAACGTTTAAGGTAGTCTTTCATTGCTTTCCATGAATTCCCAGCAGAGCTGCCTTAGAAGCTCCACTTCACAAAATCTTTCCTCAGAACAGCACCCACCCTTCTGTCTGTCCTCCACTCAGAGGAATCACTGAGTGTCTCTGCTTTACGCCTTTCTCATTGGCTGGCTTGGCACTTACTGCTGAGGGTCAGAAGAAGCTGGGACTCTCCCGTCTCCAAACTCTAGAGTGTTGGGGCTAGAAGATGGAAAGGGCAGCCGAATGAGGGCCAGGTCCCAGGTGCTAATCAAGCAAAGGGGAAGGGACAAGAAGACACGGGCCTCGGGCTTTCCACCCTCTGGAAGTCTTAGAGCAGAAAAGGGGGCAAAGCAAGTTTCAGATATTTGTTTTGTGTCAAGACTTCCTAAAATGGAAATATTTTAACTTTTAGGGCCAGGTTGGGGCATAATACGGTTTTGTGCACAAAAAGAAGTGCCTCGTTATTATAAATTTTCTTCTTCCTATCCCTGTAGACTCAAATTCTCGGTAGCTGACATAACCTTTTAATTCACAATAAGAGCTAAAACACTTGAAGATGAAAATCACTAGGAAAGGGAATAGATTGGTATAATGAGTTTCAGGCCAAATCTTAATCAAAAGGGTACACACACTGGCAGTCTACAATGTTTGGCTTGCAGAGTGTTTAAAAATCTCAGCCAATTTTTAAAACCAGGAAATAGCATATAAAACCCAGATTTCTTGCTTCATATGAAAAATGGGAAGACCTGGCAACACTGAGCCCAAATTCTCACAAGGCAACAATCAACTGAACAGAGAAGGGTAGCTCACTGCCCAAGAGTGATGCTCTCTAGTTCTCCCCATTCCCCACCACTCATTATTGTGCCTCAACTCTGAGGCTAAGTGTTAGTTGCCATTTATTCTTATTCTTGCATCATTTCTTTTCATAAGTAAAGAAATGTTTATAGAGTTTTTACCTTTGACAAAAGTGGGAAGACAAAAGTAATTCAAGAAAGATGAAGGAGGAAAAAAAAAGAAACATGAAGAATATATTTCTTTTTTTTTTAAAGAATTTTTTTCTTAAATACTTTCTTTTTTAATGTTTTTGACAGAGAGAAAGAGAGAGAGAGAGAGAGAGAGAGAGAGAGAGAGAGAGAGAGAGAGAGAGAGAGAGAGAGAGAAATACAGAGACAGAGAGAGAACTGAACTGGGGGAACTTCCCAGTTCAGCAAGAATATATTACTTTATGAAAGTGAAAAATATTCTGATAACATATAAATGATGGGTGTGCTGTGAAAATTTTAAATTAAAAAAATTTAAATTAAGCCATCCTTCTGGAACAATTGTGCCTCTCATTAATATCTGCTCTCTGGTGCTTGTAGGCACTAGAGTTTGAGAATTCTGGTACTAATGAGATCATTTTTTGTTTTAAAAGGGGGACAGGCTAGGAAGCAAGAAGGTAACTATATTGAAAGAGTGGGGGAGGAGAGGCGAGTGCAAAGGTCACCAGTGGGCAGCAGCTGCCTCTGACTTTGCTTTAAGAGCCAATCCATGGCATCGGGCTTACACAGAAGCACCCATTGTGTCTTCATGTTTTGTATGTTTGAGAAAAATGTTTGCCTTCTTTATTATCAGAATGAGACTCAAGTTTATAGCTCTAAAAATGGGGGCTATCAGTTCTTCAGCCTGATGTTCCATGAAGGGGATGGGGCTGCTGCATTGTCATCAGGATAACGCCACTGCTGCTGTCAGCTGTTGTGGTCTCCCTGCACATATATCCACCAGTCACAGTAGATATGCAAACCACCGAGTGTGAAGCAAAGGAGGTTACTAACTTCTTTGTGCTTATATTTGAGGTAGAGTTGACATAAACAAGCACATTTGTTGAAGTGAACCCAGATTCAGACTATGGGGATGATCTATAGCGTATATGTAAGGAGCGTGTTGCATGTACTTGTATATATGTCTATGTATGTTAAAGTGCACTACATTTTGAAGTAGCTCAATATGCAAATAAGCTCTTCAATATAAAACCATAGAAGGGTTTTAATGTTACAAAAAGATCCTTTCTAAATACTAAGTGCTTCTAATGCAGTGGTTCTCAACCAGGGAGGATTTTGACACCAATGGGACATTGGCAATATCTGGAGACATTGTTGGTTGTCACACTGGGGTGGGGGCATTATGTGCTGCTGGCATCTAGTGCACAGAGGCCAGGAATACTGCTGAATCACTGACAAGGCCCAGGATGGCCCCACAACAAAGAATTATTTGGCCCAAGTGTCAATGCTGCCAAAGTTGAGAAACTCTGGTCTAATACGTATGTATAACTGACTTTATTTTTTAAACAGGTGATTTATACAAATAACTCAGTGCTATTGTATAATACAAGGGCTGCCTGCCTTTGATGCCAGAGCAGGCTGAAAGTGATCGCGAGAATGTGGTGCTGGTTAAGTAGAGGAGGCGGATGGGCTGTGAGCTGAGTTAGTGATGTGAAGTGATACGAGCTGAGATGACAGGGTACACCCTGGGGTGTGGCTGGCAGTGGGTGGTAGCTAGAAAAAAGCTTCCCTGGTTCAGGGATGGGGGGTCAGTATGGCAGAGACAGGGATCTATACAGAAACTGGCCAAGATTCCTGGAACAGAGGATGTGGGCCGAAGCGCAAAACCAGAACCCAAACGGCACTCTTTAGGGAAGGGAAGGGTTGGTGGAGTTAGTGTTTGATCTAACAGGTTATGGAAAAGGGTCTAAAACTTGGAGGCGGAGCCTTGTGGTGGGTGCAGGGGGCCAGGCGTGGCTGGAAGCAGAAGGCTTTGAGGGAGAGGAGGGGTGAACATGGACACAAGAGGACAGGACAACGTGGCAGGGAATATCTGTAGATAAGGAAAGGGGGCAGGTTGGGGTGACCCCTTGAAAGCACATTCTGGGAGTCTCCAGGAGAACTGTGGAAACTCTTAAAGCAGCAAGTACTCAGGGAGCTGAGCTGTGTATGGTACCAAGGACAGCGCACAGAAGCTCAGCACCCACGAGATCTGGAAAAGGAAGACTACAGACACTAAGTGGGCACTGGTACTTAGTATCAGGACAAGAAGACGAGGTCATAAAAGGTGGACCAGAGAAGATGATAGAGTGAGAAGCAACTGGACCTCAAGCTGAATGCACCTGAATGCCAGGAGCTGAGAAAAAAGCTCTGAGTTTGTGGTAACATATTCCTGCGAGGTGACAAATGTAAACCCTTATGCTGGCCATTATCAGCACCTACACTCTTTCTCAAGCCTACCAGCTATCTGACTTCAGTTTCTCATAATGCCTTGGACTCCTGCTATTAGCTTTCATTGTGGGGAAAGGGAATGGATGTTTTAGGATGTGGTTATGGCATCCAATAAAATTTCTGAAGGATGTGCAGTTGACAAGAGAGATGTCTAATCCCCAGAAAGAAAAGAAAAAGTTGTATTTTTGTCTGCACTTGGACTTGGTTTGGTAACTACTGTTCCTTACTTTGCTTCCATTTCTGGGTGCTGAGAGGCACTTTCATTTAACCCTTTGACAGCAAATTTGTTCATTGAAAGAAATGATTGTTTCTGGGGTGGTGTTGTCTTTTAATAGTACAGGTCGCAGTGCCTAATTTTAAATCCTAACCTTGCATCAGCATGCTTACAATTACATAGGCATTGTATTAATAGCCTCTTCAATACTGCATTCTAAAGACATGATGTCTGCAACACTTAATTCATTGAGTGGACTGATCATATATGTGTTTTAACAAATTCAACTAGAGAGAATGAGTAGGGATGGAAGAGAGATGATGAAAGATGAAGACAGGGAGAAAGAGGGAAGGGGAGAAAGACAAAGGGAAGGAAGAGAGGGGGAAGGAAGAGAGGTGGAGGAAAAGTTTGAGAAACAGAAAGTGAAAAATTGTGTGATCACTTTGTACTCAAGTTCATGGCTGAGAGTGATTATGCAATTAGACTCATACATCTTTCCTTTTTAAATTTCCTTTCCTGCCTGCCTCCCACTAGACCAAGTGTGATTCTAATGTTTAAGGGTAACTGTTTCTCATGCAACAGCTTTTTTTTTTCTAGGCAAACTCTGAAACCTCCCGATCCCCAACTCTACTGTATAGCAATCCTTTTCTAACTTTAAAAGGGACCAAGGAAATTCTAATTAGATATCTTATTTCTTTGGACTGAACTCCTGTTTTTAATCCAATCCTTTTGATATGAGTCACTTCAAACATTTCCCACCTTAACATTTAATTTCCATTTCTAATGTCTGCACAATTATTCACATGAAGTCAACAGAGCTGAAGAACATGAAAAAAAAAAAAAAAGATTTAGATTTCTGTCCCCAAAGAGGGACAATGAAAACAGATTCAGAAAGAACAGTTTTATGTGGAGTTCCTGCTTCAGTGACTCATTTTTCCCTCTGCAACACACACAAAAATGTGGCTATAGAACAAGAACATGTGCAATCAAAACCAAACCAAAACCCAACAGCAAACACTCCCCGTCTCCTTGCCTTGGCTCCAAAACAGGAAATTCTTTCCTCTTGGACACGATAAATCCAATTGCGATGCAAACACACGAGCAACGTTTTGGATATGCAAGTTCCAGAAAGATGGCACCCAGAATGTCAAGCCAACAATCCAGTGGAGAGGGGTGGCACAGGACAGACACTCCCAGGACGGGTTCTGTGTAAACAGACCCAGAGGCTGACTGGCCCAAAGTTGCCCACAGAGCAGCCAGACTCATGCTGTTTGAGGACTTCGGAATGTAACTGGAATTTCCGGTGGAAACAGCCCGCACTCTTCTCCGCCCCCCTCCAAAAAAAAAAAAAAAAAAAAAAAAAAAAAAAAAAAAAAGATATCAACCAGTTCTTCTCTCCATCTGATTCCCAAACTTACTCCCCATCCTCCTGAGCTGGGGGCCTGGGAAAAGTGTGTGACCACAGCCAGCTGTGAATGATTGTTAACACAACAAATCATGGCTATGTTACTTGCAAGACAAAAAATCAGGAACTCCTATCTTCTCAGTGAGAGCTACGATGTTTTTAGTTTGTCTCTAACTTTTAAAAATTAAAAATGTGTTTTCTTATATCCTATATAAAAAATAGGACAGACATTATCATCTACCCTGCAGCCCTCCTCAAGTTGAAAATTACATTGGCTTCCCCAACAATTCTTGAAGTTTTATTTTAAAATGGATTCAATAAAATTGATTCTGACCCTTTCTTAGGTAAATTGTCACTGCTTCAGGAGCTTGATAACTTTTTCTCCTCTTGGCTATAAATACAAAAGCAGAAAAACAACACCGACAGAACTAAAGTCATTGTAGTCAACCATTAAGATAACCAATGGGTTCTGTAGCCTCCCTTTATTTCATTTATGTGTACTTTTAATACACTTCTGAAACTAAAAAACAGGATTATAATCATTCTTTTTATACTAGAAAAATTCCAATTAAAGGCTAGAAACTCCAATTAATAGGCTATCCTTAAACAAGTATTGAAAAAAACTTAACACAGTTGCATAACTGAAGAGTTTATAGAGGTGTATTGCCAGCAACAAACACAGATGAAGTAATTATGAAATTCATAAAATTAGATAAAAATCCAATTGGAATAATGAGGCCTGCCCCACTGAACACCTGTTTGTAGTCTTAATATTGCCTTAAGGAGATACTACTGCTGTCTTCCAACAACAACAAAAATCAATAATGGATCAATATGGATAATAAGCATGTTGGGTACGACCTTTTGTCCCAAGAGGCAGCTAGCAGCTGGGTTCAGTTTTACTGGGATTTACTTGAAGATTTGTAATGGTAAATAATGGAGCATTTAAGAATATTTGTCTGCTTTGATTTAGTGAGTCTGGCAGGTGGCAGTGGCCTTTCCAATGGCATATGGCTTTGAGAAATTACATTAATATATGCATACAATGTGTTTTAGCTTCTAGTTCATGCATCAAATTAATTAGTAAAGAATCCCTGGTTTAACATTTGATAAGCAAAGATTCTCTAGCACAATGAAGAAAATATAGTGAAAAGACAAAATAAAAAAAAATGAGTAAAAGAGCATGCAAAGTTTTGCAGGAGTTTTTAAGAAGAGTGGATGCTCAAATAGAGAAACAGACAGCGATATTCTCTTATGCTACTACAGCATTAAGAAAGACATATCTGGGCATGTCTACTGAGACAATGTTAACTTCTTTTCAAAGATAAATTACTTAGAAGTATAACATTAAATGAAAAGAAAGCACTCATTCAGCCTACCTCAAACGTTCCCATTAGTGAACTTAACACAGTATGCACCTTGCAATAAATGAGAACTTTTGACGCCCTTCAAGAGCATGTAAAACTAAATGAAAATGCAGGTGAATGAGGCTGAATATGTTTTATGTTATAATCCCCTCTTAATATTTCATATTTGAAAGTTACAGAACAACAAAGAAAATATAAACACAATATATGGCAAAACTAAACAGGGATTTTAATTTTAGGGTTTTATTTTTTTTATTTTGTCTGTTTCAAACAGGCTACTTTTAATTATAGTCACATTAAAAAAAGCAAATGATCATTTTATAGGAGTCACAATTAAATAAACCACATGCTCTTTTAAGATAATTTCACAGACAAATTCACCTTTGAAGATCATTGGGAATCATATTCTTGCAAATTATAGAAACCTGTAAATTTGGTTTTGTATGCAACATCCTGTAGAGCATACACAGAAAACAAAAACAAAAAATGGGCTTCTAGCATATTTCACTCGAATTTAAGTTATATTCAAAAGCATTTTCTATCTGGCAATTGCTACTAAGTTCCTTGAGTACTACCTGTTGGCTTCTTTTATTTTACTTTTTGATTATACAAGAAATGTTCTTTTGATAGAAAAGTAATCAGCACTGTAAAGCCACAGCGTTTATCAAAATAAATGGATATAGTACTTGTTTCTACACTGGATATTTTGAAGGCTATTCACTCACTTTCATATAGAGACGTCCTCTGACATGATTCCAGACCTGTCAAAGTGTAAGGGCGCAACAGCAGTATAAAATGTCCCGGTTCCTTTTTGAGTTTTACAACTTGGATTAGTTACAAGTAGATTCTTTACAGTTTACATAGATGAGTAAATACATTAACCATTAAAAAATCCTAACATGCCAACATTAGAGGGCTATCAAAAATCACTAACATATTTTATTTGCTCATAAAATAAACTTTAAATATGAAGCGCCAAGAAAAAGGCAGATGAGTTTTTAATCTGAACCCGAACTGGGGAGAATTACCCCACTAGAAGTGCTACAGCGCCAATCCTTTTATATATTTTCTTTAGCAAAGAAGCTGACAATATTCATTCTGGGCAATACATATATATGTAATGTAATATTATACACACACACACACCATGTAAAATACTATATTTTATATACTTTCTCGCCACATATACTGGTATGTGTGTGTATATATGTATGTATGTACGTATACACACACACAGAGTCTAAGAAAACAGCTCAATCCAGCTTTCATATATGAAGAAAAAAGTGCTTGGAAATCCTTGGTGTTCACGGACCCTTTTCAATCACCTAGCAACCTCTCTTTACTGCTGTTTTTAATTTGGAACATTCAGCGTTCAAAGTCAAAGATTTGACTAAACCGATGCAAACTGTAACTTGAAAACACAATGAAAAGAAACACAGAAACTTTTACCAAATTTCAGTAAAATGGTCCCTACCTTTTTTGGGGGAGTACGATGGCGACTGCCCTTGAGAAAAAGTAGGCTTTTCTTCAGTGAAATATTCAGGTTGGCTGTATTGATTCAGGGCCATGTCCAAGTCAGAGTCCTTGCTTTTCAGCATGTTTCCAGGGTAACTACAGGTATAAGGCTGATTCACTGCCCAGGGCTGTTCCATATATATGTTGTCACTGGCCACAGCCTGAGCGTTGCAACCACTGTAACCCGGGCTATCTTCAAAATACGCGAAATAATCAGTGGCCTGTATGTAGCAATTGCTGCCAGCAGCTGGGTGCACTTCGTACAGTTCTTGCATACAGTAGTTCATTTTGTTGCCCTGGCTCAGTGGCTACTTTACATATACACGCACTCTATGCATGCATTCACCAGCCCCATACACCCCGAGAGCCGGGCATATACTCCGAGAAGCGTACATCCATACACATGAAGCAAGAAGGGGAGATGAATAAACACCGCTGCTAACACTGCAACCCAGCCTGCTTTACTTCGCAATAGCACTTGATGTGCTAAAATCCCATTTAGATTGAAGTGTCTCTTGAGCTCTCCTGCCATTCAAACATATTGGAAAGCAGATTTCTGACTCAGAGGTCTTAAGCTGTGAGTGCAGCTAATTCCTGGGGAAGATGGCAGGCCGGTAGGGATGACCGCCACCCGGCTGGTGGAGCCACAGCGAGAAGGTTCCTGGGGCTCCAGAGTGGGGCCAATTCATTTTGTAGGTTGTTTTTAACCTCTTTCAACGTGATTGGAAAATGATTACTCATTGTTAGGTCATTTTAGTTGACAATGAAGCATGAAACATTATAAAGACCTCTGAGAGAATATCCTTAGACACACGGAAAATCCTAAAATCAATAATCTAGTCTATTAGCATGAACTAGAGAAAATCCAGTGGTCACGAGCTTGATGACCGACTCCAAAACATTAATCCAGTCATACAAATGTTAGTGTTAAATCTGTTGTTGAGTGTTACTGATTGGCTTTTAATAACAGGATCCAACCATCTTCCTAATGACACACAGGTCCCACAGTTTTTAAAACATGCTAAGAAAAACCACATTTAAAAATGCCACTGGTGTCTGTGAATGAGTTCTATTTTGTTCCTTGCAAATGGTAATTTTCTAAATAATTAGTGCTAATCTACATGATACTGAAAGCTTAAATACTTTGCTCATTCTGTCTTTCTGTTTTGTTTATAACTGCGTGAGGGAGAGCGTGTGCTCATACCCTTAAATGAAGAATAGCTCCCACGACAGCATTTTCCCCAGTAGTATGTGAAACACTGTGTACATCCATCATTTTAGTCCCATTCAAATCTGCTTCTGAGATTATTTCGAAGCTTAATTGGGATTTAAGTAGTATTCACCCACTTGATAATTAAAGATAGTGATCTAAATGAGAAAAGCATTTTCTATAAGAATCACCATATGTTTTAAATAAGACGCTAACAAAGATCAAATTAGACTCTAAATGCTTGTTGAGATGATTACTAACAGTATTTTCTCCATGTGGATCGTGGTTAGCATATGTTTGTACACATATGTGCATATGTTCAGTAAGAGCAGAAGCTGCTTTCTTTGAAGCTAGGGGTTCATAAGACAGGAGAAAGAAAGATACTGTAATTGTTCAACAAACATCTATGGGGTGTCTAAAGTGCAAAGCAGGAGGTGGAAGGAGCAGGAAAGGCTGTTCAAAAAGGCAGCCATGGTCCCTGGCATTAAATAGCTTAATAGCACATGCATTCAGTGTACAGAGTCAGTGGGCCAGTGCTGACAGTTACATTATAAATGTAGGAAAGGAGCCATTGGTTCAAGGGAAGAAGGTGGAGAATTGGAGAGCAAGCAACAGATGAGACAAAATGAGGACAGAAACCCAGGCAGGGCTCGTGGAAATTTAGTAATTAGATGTCTTGAAAAAACTGCAATTATAAAACAAATTTAAAAAAACTATAAAAATGAAAACATCTATAAAAAATGAAACAACTATAAAAATGAAAAACGGAACTATAAAACAAGTAAAGAATTTCCTCCAGATTGGTACATTTGAATGCGGAAAATAAACTGCAGCATCCTAGAAAGCATGAAGGTTACCATAAGAAATAAAGAACATAGCTAACATTTTAATAGTCTTTTTACTCTCTGATGACTTTGAAAACAAATAAAAGATTTATTCACAAGTGTTTTTAAGAACACATACACATAACATGACAATGAATGTGTTCTCCCTGCTGAAAATGTCAAAACATTTCATTAGAAGCAATGACTATTTTCTGAAAACCCCAGGAAAAAGGAGCTAGGCCTTATGCTTTTTTGTCTGAATTCATTTATTTATCTCAAATTTCCCAAAACTAATTTGAAAATTAACCTTTCAATAAAGCAGTTCTCTTTCCCGGCAAACACACTTGTGCCAAGGCCTCTTTTTCTGGCTAGAAGCTGCATGTCGAATTCATCCAGTTTTACAGCTCTGCCCACTGCATTTCCTGGTTCCCTGTCTATTTCACTGGAGGCACAAATCCATTTTCTTGGTTTTCACCAGCAATAATATCAACTAAAGCCAGAGCCTCAACTCTCATTCCAAAGGAATATTTAAAAACAATTTTCCAAAATTAAGTGTGCTTAAAAAAACCCCAGTTATTCTGCACCAAAACTGGATATAAATACTGCTATGAAAAAGGAAAGAATGGCTCCTGAAAAACTTTTTGTTTTCTCTCAGTTTTTACTAAACATTTGGAAGACCCCTGAGAATCAATAATATATATATATATATATATATATATATATATATATATATATATACACATATACATATATTTAAAGATTTATTTTGTTTGAGAGAAGGGGAGAACGAGAGAGAGAGAGAGAGAGAGAGAAAGAGAGAGAGCGAGAGAGAGAGAGAAGGGGGAGGGCCCAGAGCAGTCTCCATAGTTACACATCATTAGTTGTGACATCGTTTCATTCCACACAGGTGGATGTGGGGCTGCACGGGGCTGGCACCTCATGGGAGGCAAGAACCTTTGCTGCCATCCTGGCCGTGGCACCACAGTTCAGCGTATAGGTTTCCAGAGGCCGGGGCCAGGATTTGATCCCTAGACCTCGAGGTTGCAAGGCAAGTGCTCAACCTGTTGAGTGATCCTGGCATCCCCAATAATATTTTATTGAATTAAAACCACCCTGAATTCCCTTAGAAGTCTTTGAATAGAAATAAAGTTTCAAAATATGTTTAAGAGAACCCACTTCTTAACTTTTATCTTCTGGAGAAAACAGTACAAAACTTTCCGAAATGCACTTCTGTACTAAGTGGGGCTATTCTTTACTGGTAGTAAATGTATGAAACTCTGATCACTGTTCAATGGAAATGCAGCTGAATGCTCACATTGAAATATGGCCCCTCTTACCCTGAGAGAAGCAATCACAGTGCTGTCACTTGTGGTCCATCTGGCAGGCTTCTTTGTAAAGTCGATAAAGCCATTTAAACACATTATGTGTCACAAATGAGGTGAGCTTCAGCAAGATTGTTTATTTCCTGGGCTGACTTCTAATTTAGTTACTTAAAGAGAAGCTTAAGAGTTATTTGACCCATTGTGCATCAAACTGCCTGAAATAAAGTTGGGAGGACTTTAATAATTCTCATTAGAAGTGTTTCAATCAATAATAATATATAAATATAACTTTGTCTGTGGCTGGCAGGAAATAACAAAAGGGTAAGACTAACAATCTTTTTATTTAAAAATTTTTAAAAAAGATTTATTTTATTGTTTTTGACAGAGACAGAGAGAGACAGAGACAGAGAGAGACAGAGACAGAGAGAGACAGAGACAGAGAGAAAGGGGAAGGTCCAGAGCAGTCTCCCTAGTTGTACATCATCAGTTTTCAACATGGTTTCGATTGGTGGGCAGGGGCTGTGCAGGGTGGAAACTGGGCTGGGGGCCTCCCGCATGGGAGGTGTGCCCCCTGGAGCCAGGATCTGAACCAAGGGATGAGAACCAAACTGGGGGGCGGGGGAGCTCCTGCATGGGAAGCACACCCCAGTTCCCAGTTCAGCATATGGGTTCACACTGGCAGGGACCGGGATTTGATCCTGGATCCTGGGGCTGCAAAGTGAGCGCTTAACTTGCTGAGCCATCCCAGCTTCCCCAAGGATGAGTTTTCCACTCTGTAAAATAACTAGAAATACCTCACTCACCAGTCTTATTGTTTGGTTATACAAATAAACATGCAATAGACCTCATCATTATCATATTTAGCCAGTGTTCCAATTAAAGTTTCATGACACTGTAACTGTGTTGCAGGTTTTCTAGACTGTAATGCCCAAGCTTTGTCAGACTATACTAGAATCATTAAAGGTCTGCTATTTAATCAAATCTCCATTCATGAAAAAGAGCAGGTATTCCACTAATGGCTAAGAAAAGAGAAGCATTTAATGCTGATAAGAGCGGTCTAAATATATTTCAAAGTCACACCCTTCTTTTAATCCCCGGCTTTAAAGGTGCTAATCTGTATTCACTTTTCTGTATGCACATTTTTTATTTGGTCTAGAGACTCAGCTCTTTCTGAATATTATCTCATTCTTTTTTAAAGCACAAGGAGACTTCATGATTTGCCGTTAGTCTTGAGAAACATTAGTTAGAATAGGCCCTTGAACTTCATCCTGAGGGTTCTTATATGCAAGAGACTTTGCTAGAATTCCACTCATTAGTTGACACTCTTCCATCCACTGGAAATGCTAGAGAAGAGAGACCTTGAAATGGCACCAATGGATCTGTACTCTTGGAATTGGAATCTTGGCCCTACAATTCATTACTTGAAAATGTAAATGGAACAAATGTTGACTTTAGGCTGAATTCAGACTATATATTATTTTCTAATGTGCAAGAGAGAATTTCAAGTACTAAATATCCAGTGAAGATATTTATAAATATTTTGAGCATACAATTCCCTTGTCAGACATGGTTAAATGTCTGGACCCTTCAAGGAGGACAGTGGACAAACCATGAAGAATCGCTACACACCAGGTCATCATAGACTTGCAGGTTCCTGTTAACATGGAGAAAATACATGTTAACTCATAAGATGGAAGATTATGACTTTAGGTCATTCAGCTATTGGCCACTCATTCATTCATTCAGCATCTATTATGTGCTATTTGTGAACCCCTAAATTAACTTAAATATCTAGAAAATAAGCACTGTATTTTTCTCTGTAATTTATGCATTGATTTTAAGAGAACACAGATATAAATAACTCAACTTTATTACATAGAAAACTGATATTCTTAGTGGAAGCACAGTATTTTGAAAATAAGCTTTCCTTTCTGGAGTTGGATTAATTTGGGGTCCTTTTAAAAAAGGAACAGGTCAGAAAATTTCAGACATTAAAAGACCAAAAGATCATGCTCAAAAAGTTATTCTGTACCCCTTCAGTTTCCCTAAAAACATACTACCTAACAGTTAGATATGTGTCCAGCACTCATATAGTGAGAACTGGATGGATCCCATGCTTTTAAATTTATAAAAGGATCTTTCCTCAATTTGGGCAGCTCAGTCAGAGGGCAGGCCATTTCACAGACTAAATATCCAGCAAGGATGTTTAGAAATATTTTGAGTGTATAAATTCCCTTGTTGGACGTGGTTATAACTTCTCTTGGAACAGAGATGATTGGCAATGATGACACTCATTCACAATTTCATAGCTTCGATTGAGATGGGTTTAATAAGCAGATCTATCTCTGTTCTCTAGTGGCAAAAATATAAAAAGCAAACTGGCTCAAACTGACAGATAGATGTTTCACAGGGACTTTCAAAGCCTGAGAGTCTCTGTTTATTGCAATACCGTATATAAAATCTTATCTTGTTCGAAAAAATGCACATAGATTTTGGTTCACTGAGAGTTCGCCATCTTTCTTCTAAGAAAGCAACTATTGTTACACATACGATGGGTGTCAGGGGCCTTCAGGCTCTGATGGAAGCACAAGCCTCCTAAAACGGAGAGAGTGACATTGAAGCTAAATCCTGAAGGAGGAGAAGGGCTCTGCCTGTGAAGAGCCAAAAGGGCGGGCACTTCGGACAGAGAGAAACATGGGCAGTGTCCCTGAGGCAGGCAGGACCTGCAGGTGTCCAAGGAGCAGCAAGTCTGCCGTTTGGCTGGAGTCCTGTGTGTGAGACATGGGGCAGGTTTCACCATGAGCGGGGAAGGGCCACCTTTTGGTAGAGTTAGAATTTTATTCTAATGGGAGTGAAAAACCATTGAAGGTTTTAAAAATGTTTTTTTTTAAGATTTATTTTATTGTTTGAGAGAAGGTGAGAAAGAGAGAGAGAGAGAGAGAGAGACAGAAGAGAGGAGGTCCCAGAGCAGTCTCTATAGTTGCACATCACTAACTGTGATGTGGTTTCATTCCACACAGGCGGGTGTGGGGCTGCACGAGGTGGAGACCAAACCGGAGGCCTCCCACATGGCAGGCGAGAACCCTTCGCTGTGGAGCCCTCTGGGCAGTGACCAGTTGTGCCACCAGTTCAGCATAAGAGATTTGGACTGGTCAGGGCAATTCATCAGACTCCAGACCTCAAGACTGCAAGGCCAGTGCTCAGCCACTGATCTCCTTTGGCATCCCTTCACTGAAGGTTTTAATCAGGGAAGTGATGTGTACTGATATTCAGTTCATCAAATATGACTCTCTGTTTGCTGTAGCAAGAAAGAATGAAGTGAAGGGAGGCAAGTGAGGAAGCCATTTTGACAATCCAGCGAGGAGATGGTAACAATTTGGGCTTGGATGATGGCAGTGTACAAAAGAGTGATTGAATTAAAAACATATTTTGGAGAAAGAACCAGTGAACTTGCTGGTAGATTAGATGTAGATTGTGAGGGAAAGTGAGGAGTCAAAGAGGGCTGTAAGGCTTTTTGTTGAAATCCCAGGCAGATGTTGGTAACAGATAAGACTGCAGGTAGAATAGGTCTTAGAAAGAATGAAGTTGGAGATGCTTACTACGGTAGTTATGCAAATGGAGATGTCAAATTGACAGGGGGACATTAGATTCTGGTTTTAGAGGAAATGTCTGAAATGGAGATATATGTTCATGTCATTTAATTTATTTAAAGCTATAAGACAGAATGAGATCACCTATTACAGGGGATGGCAAACTTTTTCTCTTAGGTGCTGCATACTAAGTATTTTTAGTTGGCCTTGTGGTCTCCGTCACAACTATTCAACTCTGCCCTTGCAGCACAGAGTAGATATAGAAACAGCCATAGGCAATATGTAAACAAGTGAGTGTGGCTGTGTTCCAAAAACATTTTATTTACAAGGCAGGTAGTGGGCCATATTTGGCTAATAGGCCAAAACTTGCTGACTCCGAACCTGGAGTGAAAATGTAGGGTGAGAAGAGAAAGTAGTCGAAGAAAAAGCCTAGGGTACTTCAATAATAATTATTGTTATGTGTGTATAATTATACCACTTAACAGTCACTTAGAATAGTGACTGGCATATACCACTATGCCAGTCAGTGTTCTAAGTGCTTTATTTGTATTAAATCACGTAAACTTCACAATAGCTGATGGGGTAGGCATTGTTATCACTCTTTTACTAAGGAGAAAACTGTGACCTAAATGCAAGTTTATTTCTCTATCTTGAGGGAAAAAAAAAATACAGAGATTGACAGTCTAGGCTAGTTTGATGGTTCTGTAGTAGTTTTAGGTTCAGCACCTACATTTTCCCCAACATATTTTTCTACCATCTCTAGAGTATGGCTATCGTCCTCATGGACTAAAATGATGTCTAGAGATCCAGCCATCATATTCATATTCCAACTTGGTTGACGATTTGTCCAATTGGTAAAAATTCATAATGAAAAATCCCTCTGATATCAAAAAAGGTTAGTGGGGAAGCCGGGATGGCTCAGCAGGTTAAGTGCTCACTTTGCAGAGCTGGGGTCTGAAGATTGAATCATGGGGTCGGTCCATGCAGACCCATATGCTGAACTGGGGTTCTTCCCATGCAGGAGGCCCCCAGTCCAGTTCCTGCCCTGCGCAGCCCCTGCCCACCTGTGTGAAATGAGACCATGTTGAGAACTGAAGATGTACAGCTGTGGAAACTGCTCTACTGCCCACCCCCCGCCCCTTCTTTCTGTCTTTCTCTGTCTTTGTCAAAAACAATAAAATAAATCTTAAACAAACAAACAAACAAACAAACAAACAAACGAAAACCTCATGATCACACATTAATATCTAAATTTTGGGGCTTGAATTGCTGTTCTAGCACTTGCTTGTCCACTTCTTCATACTCTTTTAAAGTAGAAAATTATCTTAATGTTTTGAAATTTCTGGGCAACTAATTATGTGTTTTAATGCAGATTCTAAGGTCACTATAGTGATTTATCTGTTTTTCCAAAGATGTGTCTAATTTAATGCCACTTCATATAGTTATTATGGTTAGTACGTTTGGTTCTCTCCAGATCTAGAACAAAAATATGCTCTTCAATATTTTATACCTTTTATGAACGGCATTTACACTTAGCACAAATATTACATAGCCAGTCATTTTACATATTCTTTAATAACCTAAAGCAAGTAGATCCTTTTCCCTTCATTTTAACGTGTTAAGGTTATTATTTCATTGTAATCCACACTGATGGACTTGATTTGAAAGGCTGTGTGTGGTTGTTTGAGTAAAATGGTTTTGACATTGAACAGTTATGGTATGCTTTCTTTATTCCAGAGTAATATGTCAGAGATTTATTTTAAAACAAATTTTCCTAATAATAGAAATAATGAAGGTGATTGAATCATCTGCGTTTACTTTGATTTTTCACTTTTAGAAGAACTAGGGCAAAATCTAGACTCTGCTACAATTGGCACAGTTATCAAAAGATTTATTCATTGTCTGTTGAAGGCTCCAATCCTACATTTATCCTTGGAAATGTTATGAAGAATAATTAAGCTAAAAAGTTCAGAGTACTGATACATGCCACAAATAAAGTACTGACACCTGCTCCAATGTGGATGACTCTGAGAAACATTATGCTAAGTGAAAGATGCCGGTTATACTGTATGATTCCATTTTTGTGAAATGTTCAGTGAAGAGCCAAATCTGTAGGGATATAAATTGGATGAAGGATTTCCAAGGGCTGGATTCAGGAGTGAAGAGTATTTATAAATCAGATCAAAGTCTCTTGGGGGTGATGGAAATGTTCTAAAATAAAATCATGACAATGACTGCACAACTCTGTGAATAAACCACAATTATAGAACTTTACACTTAAAACAGAGAAATTTTGGGGATGTTGGGATAGCTCAGTGGTTGAAGGTTTCCCTTGCAATTGAGAGGTCTGAGGTTCAATTCCTGTCCCTGGCCTGACATACCCACACACTGAACTCTGGTGAAACTGGTAACCACTGAGATGGCTTGACTGTGAAGATTCCCATCTCCAGGTGGGAGGTCTCTGCTCTGGTTCCTGCCCCATGTGGCCCCATATCCACCTGTGTGGAATGAAACCATGTCACAATTAACAATGTACAACTATGGAGACTGCTTGGAGCCCTCCCCCTTTCCTCTCTCTCTCTCACCTTTTCTCAAACAATGAAATAAAATCTTTAATAATTTTTTTTATAGTATGTAGATCATATCTTAATAAAGCTTTATGAAAATATATGAGGATTACAAATAGCTTGAGCTAATGAAAACTTATTATTAAAATAAAAAATAAAAAGTTCGCATCATTTATATATCAATACCATGTACGTTATTTTCTAGATCTAATGGAAGATATACCATAGGAGAATGTCTTGCCTTCCTCTGAAATTGTCCCTCAACTAAAAAGACATATCAACAAGTAACAAACAATATGTGACATGCTAAACACTTCAAGTGTAAAGTGTAAAGAGTAAAGTTAAGTGTTAAGGGAAAAATGGAATTATTATTTCTGAAACAAAGTAGGTTAAATGCTTCATCATTAGTCTTTAGGACAAGTGTCAGCCAGCCAGTAGAACTGTCATCATTGTTGATCATCAACAGTGTTGCTGATCATTTCAAGTCTCCACTCAAAGCTCTTCTAACACGTCTATTTGGAAACCCCATGCAGGAAGCAGGGTGTCTCCTTTAACTTTTTATTCTCAGCACACAGTACTGTCTCAGGCACATAAAACACACTCAAGAACATTTCTGGTATAAATCAAGATGAAGTCATAATCTCTGGTGAGTCAAACAGGCATGTTCAGGAGCTAGAAGATAAGGCAGAGCACAGCAAGTCCTTAATAACATTTTAGGACAACAGGAAGAAAGAAACAATTCATTTTGATGGGGAATGGAGAAAGAATCAGAAAGGAGGTGGTATTGGGAATGGGCCTTGAAGAATGAAGAGAATAAAAAAATTGTGTTTTCAATAATAGGATCACCTTCATGTTGGTATCCTGAGGTCCAAATCTAAAAATAGTGAATTAAAATTCTTCATTTTATTTCAAATGTTAAAGCAGTCTAGAAAGATTCGTAGTGGATATTAAGATTAAACTAAGCTACACCAAGTGTTAGTTGTTTTGTAATTTAGTATGAATGGATTGTGGAAAGAAAAGAATGTCCAGGTAAAACATGAGAGGAGACTCAAGAAGCCAAGTCTAATACTCAATAGCTGGGTTATTTCCTGAGGGAAGGGGAAGAGGGGGAAGGGAGAGGGGGGAGGGGAGGTGGGAATGGGCACCAGCCTTATGGACACATTCAATAGCTTGATTACTGCCTGAGGGAAGGGGAGGATGGGGGAGGGAGAGTGGGAGGGGAGGTGGGAGAGGGCACCAGCATTATGGACACACTCAATAGTTCGGTGGTTACCTGGAGAGGGGGAAGGAGGCGGGAGGGAGAGTGGTGGGGGGAGGTGGGAGTAGACGCTGGTTACCGTATATGGTGATGGAAGGGGAGCTGATTCTGGGTGGTGAGCACATAATGCGATGCATGGGTGATGTGATGTGGACTTGTACATCTGGAAACTATCTAATTGTTACCAATGAATGTCACCCCAATAAATTTAACAATAAAATTAAAAAAAAAAAAGAAAAAAAGAAAAGAATCCAAGTCTATTTGTTACCTCAAAAGTCTTCAGATGGCAGGGAACCTGCTTTCTGTCCCTACTACAGAGAAAGGTGTCCCCAGGTAAGTATCACACTGTCATTCCAACCTTAAATATGTCATAGGTAACAGAGAGACAAATAACTTGGAACTCTTGAGACATTCATCTTTATAGTATTGAATGGCTGCTTAATAAGAGAACTATTAGAAAATATTTCTTTCAACCCAATGAGAATGAACAAGCTCATCAATAAAGATAGAAACTTCCTCATGCGATGAGATAGATGTAGATGTTTGGAAGATTGGAAACTATTTCTTAATCATAAACCTAAATTCAAATTTTTAAAGGAACAAGTATCTTGTGATACAATATTTTACTACTTTTGCCAAAAATGCATAATCTGATTCTAATCGTAAGGAAATGTATGTCAAACCCATACTGAGGGACATTTTACAAAATAAAAGGGCTGCATTCTGCAAAACTGTCAACGCAAGGAAAAACAAAGGAGGTGGTGAAATTGGTCCAGATTAAATCAGGCTAAATAGATACAAGAACAATATGAAATGCATAATCCTGGCCTGGATCCTGGACGGGGAAACAAAGCTGGCAAAAAGAACAACTGATGGTGGCCTAGCCCAGCCCTGTCAGGGGAAATGGAGCTGCTAAAAACTTCCCAGAGACAAGTGCTCCCTCTGCCTTGACCTCTCCAGGCAGACACAGAGGCAGTGGGAAGGGACTTTGTAAAATTTAAATAAAGTCTGTAAATTAGGCAATAGTATGCATCAATGTTAAACTTCCTGATTTTGATAATGGTACCATGGTTTCCTAAGAGAATTTCTTTGATTTTAGGAGACACACTGAAGTATTTAGAGTTAAAGGGCATGATATCTGCAACATATTCTTAAAAACAGTTCTGAAAAATAATAATACACACACACACACACACACACACAAACACATATAGACACACACTCAGAATGATAAAGCAAATGTGGCAATATATTAACAGTTGGTGAATCCAGGTGAGGGGTATATGGGAATTCTTAGCACTATTTTAGATTTTTGGTAAAGCTGAGATGACTTTAAAATCAAATATAAAAAGAAATTTACAGGTTTGCCTTAGCAGATCTTCTAAGGAGACACACAACTCACTCAAAATTGAAGACTTGGTAGTCTTTTGTCACCAGTTTTGATTTTCCAACTGGATTCTTAAATACAGAAACCAACTCAAAAAGTAAGTAGATTTGCAATAAAACAAGGGAAATCAAATAGCCTTCAATTCATCTAAGAAAAGTGTGTTAGATTGATTAGTGTTATTTTCTTAATTTTTAGAGGTGATCACCAGCCTTATACTCCTGATATTGTAAGACTCTTCTTAAAAAAATTAAAAAATGGGCATTTCTTTCCTTTGTTTGGGGAAGAAATAAAACTCAAACACAGAATGACCACCTCAAAGGAAAGTTAAGAATGAGCATATTGTATTAAACTTAAAAGGAATAACAAGAAAGCACCATTCCCTGTCTGGCCGCACATATTAAATGGGATAAACCCATTACAGATACCTGTTTCCTTGGAAACCCATTCAATTGAAACCCCTGAAAAAATTAACATGTATTTTTTTTTTTCACTTAAAGGGCAGGAGCTTTTTTTTTATTTACACAGTTTTGACCTTTAGTTTTATATCTTAGTCGTAGGCTTATTATAAGAAGTCCTTTCCAGAGCAAGGTAAACAAGGAGCCAAATAAGTAACTCTTCATTGGTTCTGAGGGTTGGCTTATAATACCATGGCCTTTATAGCCACATATTGTGGGACAACTATGGATAGATGGGGTAAAATCTATCACTTACTGAATATTGCCATCTAGATGAATAAACCATCAATCCACACAGAACATTTTAACTCAAATGCTGAGTGACTTCACAATATAGGTAATGGAATTAAATAGTCATATTTGCACTACAGTTCTATATTTTAAGAGGCAATAAAGTTTAATAAAGTCAAGATCTTTGCATAAGTCAATAGTGACGAATGTCATGGGGATAGACGTTCACTAAAGATAAGCATTCTGTTTCAAGTCAATGCCATGAAGGATGGCTGTGGACCACGAAGGATTTCTGACTCTCATTGCCAAAGCTCCGCTGGTTCTGATGTCTGGCATCCTTGCAGAAACAGGGTCACAGTTATTCTAGGTCAAGTGAAGGAGGCTAAATTGTCCAGAACCTGAAAGACTAATCTATAAATGTAGTGCATCATTAGCATCAGCCACAGAGTAGACTAACTAGAGAGAGAAGCCATCCCTGTGTCAATAATGTAGGCCATTGATACACATGCAATGATCCCTAGCAGAATTGCCCACTTTGTCTGCAGGCTATCCTCCGTGTGAAACCTGCATCTCCAGGGGTACTTCAAACCCAAAGCCTCTGCCCTGGAGATAAAACGGTATGAGGTAGTACTGGTCACCAGCACCTTCAGGAGAATAGGTTGATTACAGAGCACAATGTGTTTGCAGAGACTGAAGGGGGAAGAAGCCTAGATCTACTGGGTGTATTACTGAGAAAGGGTGTCTGAATAGCCTGAACACTCATATGTCCCTGGGGGATGCTGCCCAGAGAGAAGTTGGGACACTGAAAGAGACAGTGGAAGGCAACTGATTTCCCACTTTATCTTGGAGCTGGTACTGTGTTCTGACTATCATAGCTTAGGTTTAGGGGGCCAGTATTGATTTAATGCATTTTGCCCAGTTTTCCTCACAAGGGGAAATATGCTTATCATACTGCAGAGCTACTTTAAAAGAGAGTGTAGATTAATGTCCTTGGTTTCTTTGTGGTCAGTTAATCTCTGATTACATTCTTTGTTGGAGAGAATTAGTGATTTATCTGAGGTTAAATAGCTGGCAAGTGTCAGAGCCAAGAGCCAAACCATTGTTTTCTGTTCTAAACAGTCCCTATGTGCCTACTATATTCTGGGCAACATCCCTAAGATTCTTCAAATATCGTTTTTTTTTCAGCTTTATTGAGCAATGATTGACATATAAAATTGTAACATACTTAAAATGTACCCTGCGATGATCTGATATACATGTACCTTGAAAGATGGGTCCTCCTCTCGGGTAAATGAACACATCCATCACTATATATACATAAAAATATATATGATACATCCATCACTGTGTATATCTACATATATTTTTAGTGGGAACATTTAAGTTATAATCTCTCAGCAAATTTTTAATTACACGATCTTGGAATATCTTTAAAAAAAGATTTATTTTATTGAGAGGTGAGACAGAGAGAGAGAGAGAGAAAGGAGGGCCCAGAGCAGTCTCCATAGTTGTACGTCATTAGTTGTGACACAGTTTTATCCCACACAGGTGGATACGAGGTTGCACGGGCAGGAACCGACCTGGGGGCCTCCCACATTGGAGACCAGAACCTTCACCACCATCCTGGAAGCCACCAGGTGCGCCACAGTTCAGCGTACGGGTCTGCACAGGCCGGGGTTATGATTCAATCCCCAGACCTGGCGGCTGCAAGGTGAGTGCTCAACCTGCTGAGCTATCCCAGCCTCCCCGATCTTGGAATGTCCTGATAGCCCATGATCAACACACCATTCACATATTTGTCTGAATTTGACTAGAAGTTCTTCGTAGTTTCATCCTGTCTTCAGGGTCAGCCCTTAGCAAGCAGTAAGGGAAGTGACATTTGTCTTCAGGGCACTGTGTCATAACTTCAACTATGAGGTAAATACTGCTCTGATTGTGCAGTACACAGCCTGACAACCTGCATAGCAGTCCTGCTTCTTATATGTTTCCTTCTCTCATCCATTTCCCTGCTAGCTCCACCCCTTTCATGAGGCACAAGGTTAGGATACTGTTTATATTCTATGAATAACGATCATTTAGTCTCCTCTAAAGTGGCAGGCACTACATTGAGTGCTTTACACACATTACCTTTCATTTTTACAACAAATCTGAAAGCTGGATATTATTACCCATTTAAAACTAAGTGGACTGAAGGTCAGAGAAGTTAAAAATCCTGAGCTGGTTGGTAAATTAAAGAGAAAAAAAGTCAACCTAATCATGTCTGAACGTAAAGCATATGATTTTAACATTAAAAAAATTACACAAGTTATACATAAACATATTCTTATTATACAATTTTTGGATGCAGTTGTAAATTTATAAGAGGGACAGCTGAGTCAAAGCAGGTCTGTATTTTACGTTGTGACAGACACTGATGCATGGGCCTTGGAAAACCCATGGTCTATTCAATGAAAACCGAAGTTGGATGAAACAGAGCCTTGAATTTCTAATGTTTGCCTTTCTTTGACGTTGCCCCTTTTCTCGTTTTTCCCTCTCCTCCGTTCTGGGAGATCACTTTTCTTGCTATTTTCATCTGCCCTGGTCTACTTACAGGTGCTCTTCCCTGCCTGGGAAATGCCATGCCACAGGGCTCTCTTCCCACCTGCCAGAAGCTGGTGCAGAGCGCTTATTCTCCTGTTGACGGCGACAGCTCTCGAGTGCCCTTGAGGTATATGAATCATACTGGCACTCTCAGAGTGGACTGCCCACGCTGATGTATGGCAGGAGGGGCAGAGTGGAGAGCGGAGACAGATGGAGCAGATGGTTATACTGGTGGAAGGGTTCAAGCTTTTTAGTCTTTCATCTTCTAAAATACTCATTTACTTGAAGATGTCCTTGTATTTTACTTAAGGATAAAAATAGCGATCACTCGCTGAAAATGTGAGTCTAGCTTGAAGGATCATAATGCATACAATGATTTGGCTTTATGTGTCTCATTTTTAGAACACTTTGTTATTTTGAAAATGAGAATTATACATCATTGATAATTGTCATCATTGATTTGATTCATTTTTTTCTCCTTATTAAGAGTGTGAGATAATAGTCTGCCCCTTTGCTGACATAAAATTTTGTTTTAAAAATGACTTTAACTTGTCTAAATCTTGGGGACTGGTCCAATAAATTATAGTATATTTGTAAGAAAAATAATCTATAGCCAATAAAAGTCAGGATTCAAATATGACTTAATGACACGGGAAAATGTTCATGATATATTGTTAAGCATTAAAAGCTGGTTAAAAAATGATATGCCTTATATAATTGCAAATTTGTAAAAGATAGATGTGTTTAAAAAAAAGACTGAAATATAATAAAGATTTTAACACCTCCTGCCCTTGGAAATACAAATGATTAAAAAAAATTATTTTTGTTGAATTTTTGGTGAATTTCTACTCCCCCCCCCCCCCCCCAATGAACAGGGAAGGCTTTCATAATGAGAGAAGATAACTTGTTAGCAAAATTATTTTGACTGTTTTCTGGCCTTCCCAGGGATCTGAGATTCAATTTCCTTGACAGTCAACACAGGGTAGGCCTACAGAGACAAGTCGGTGAAGTCACCAGGTTGCTGCTGTCCTTTTTCTGATGGAAGCTAAGAAGTGGTGCAGTCTTGCCTTGTTTCTCCTACCAGGTCCCAGTGTTTCAGGAAGTTTCCTGATTGATACCAAGGCGAACATCAAAGTATGGAGGTCTGATTATCTGGGCTCAGCTGGCTTGGCCAGATTCAGCTGCAGGGGTGCATGCATTTTCTAGGACATATCCTTGTGGGACTTGTGGGATCTTGTCGTTTCCAGAGAGGAATTCAGGAGGACATGAGAAGGCCCAGTGGAGATGCCTTGTATAGTATGAAAACTTAGAGGATAATTAGGGCCCTCATCCTCTAGAGTGGGACTCTCAGAAGGGCTCAAGTCCTAGAGGGAGGTGGTACCAGGGAAAGTGATTAAGCAGAACGTCCAGTTGTCTATTAACAGAACAAGCCAGGCCTAAAGGAAGGCCCAGTCAAGAAAGTATAGACCGGTGGCTCCCAGGTGAGTCAAGGACTGGAAGAAAAATGTGCATTCTGCAAATGTCCACTAGGTGGCAGACCCTTTCCTAGACAAAGAGCCTAAGAGCACGGTATTGTCAGCCAGGTCCTGATACGCTTTAACCCTTTCCAGTCCAATGTAGGACCTCGTCCGACGTTGTACTTTCCCTCTTCCGCTCCGACATCGGACAACGTCCGACATTGTAAAAAAATAAATAAATCACCATTTATATTCATATTATGTTTTTCTCCTTTCAAACTATTGTATAGTAATAGAAATCCACCGACCTTTTTCCCCGCCAAAATAAATTGGAGTTGGGGTTGATGCGGGTTGCATAAAAATTGGTTTGGAAAGGGTTAAGAATCATCCGGATGACTGACTGCTTAAACACAGGTTCCTGGGCCTCTTTCCAGAGCTTCCAAGTCAGTTGTCTGCAGTGGAGCCTGAGTTCTGCATTTCTAACAAGCTCCAAGTGCTATTGGAGCCACTGGTTCATGAACTGTGAGCACCACCAAACACATTATCTCAGACTCTGGGAACAGAGTAGGTGGGCAGGAAGAGGATGGGGTTCTGGTGAAGGAGCAATCAGTTCAAACTGCGAAGAAACCTCCAGGGAGGCGTGTGGAGACAGAGGGTGGCGTGGGGAAGGAAATGGGGTCACAGGCTTCTGTGGAAATAGCCTCTGGTACTAGCGCAGATCTGAATTGTGGGCTCTGGGGCAGAATGTAAAGGTCTCCAGAGCTCTCATTCTAATTGAACGTGTTACCAATTCATTTTCTTAGAATGACTGTAGCAGATAGGAGCACAGGTATATGAAGATTCAAATGAAAGCAGCATTTGGACCAAAATGAAAAACAAAACATTAGCTACCTACCAATCATAAGCCTAAATCAAAACATTAAGGATACTATAAAGCATAAATCAGCGATTCTCAAATTATTTGAAGTGAAAGACCATTTAAAAAGACATTTGGTCCATTACGGTCCAATATATGGTTCTATAAGACTTACATAGCTCTGGCCATGCATGTCTGACAGGCAAATTTGACAATAAACAACTGGCCTATACCCCATTCAGCCAGATAAATCCACTGATCATTTGAATGTCAGTGGCAATGTCAAATTGCTATAAAAGTTCCAAAACTTACTCTCAACTGCTGTCCTTGCATCAGGAGAGAGTGGTAAAAGTAAGAGTTTGCAGAAGGATAGCTGTTCATAATCCATACTTATTGGTGCACTGGTCCAGACTGGCCAGATTACTGATTTGGGAGATGGGCGTATTCTGCTACTTCAAGCAGTAAATTTGCTTTTTCTTTTTGCTTCTACACTGCAGATCCTTAACTTTCTGTATACTTGAAAGCTATGTAGTTCTCATCAATTCCATTTGGGGTCCTTGAAATGGGGCTACTTGGATGTTCTTTTAGCTCTGCCGCTATTTCTTCATGCTCAGACATTAAGGACAATGTCCTGCACATAGTAGGCACCGAAGGGATGATTTCATGGAATTATAGTCAAGGACTGAGATATCAAGCATGCTTGGGGGCTAGACAGATATATCCAGGAAATAAATGCCCAGCCTAGATGGACATCAAAATGGAACTCTCCTCACAATGACAATACAGAGGTAGCTGGCAAGCTGAGCAGATGGATAACAACCAACTTCAAAAAGAAAAGAATGACTAATCACATTCTTTCCCTGGCCTCACCAAATGCAGGTGTTCATTGAAAATAATGAGATTTATTTCATAAGGTTCTTGGGCCATAACACACAGACTTTATGGTGGTATTTTCATGCTGAACCAAGGCATTGGCTCCTGGCCATGCCAACCTGACCCCTGGGTACTCTGAAAACGACAGGAGAGTTTGCCTTAGTTATTTTCCTTCCAATACTGGAATCTTGAGGAATGATTTAAATAAGTTAATGATATTTTCTTATTAAATAATTCTCTGACTTTCAGCACTAGAGAGCTGAATGAATGCAAAACAGATTGTCAACTCTAATTTCCTGAAACATCATGTCCTACCTAACACTCACCTGTCTTGCTCCCTTCTCCTTTACCAGTTACACAGGACAGCCCAAGGACAGTATGTGACTTAATGATGCACAGCTAATAACAATAGTCATATTAATGATGATAGTTGCTATCTAGAGAGCACTATATGAAAGGTATTATGCTAAATGCTTTAAAACATGATCTTATCTAATTTTCTCAACAAATAAGTTTGCCCAAGGACAGAAAGTTGGAAGAGCCAGGATTCTAGCCTAAATATGTCAGATTCAAAATTTGTGGTCTTAACCACTGTATTATATGTAGGGTCTTGGACCCAATTAGAGATTGTTTCCTTTTGCTTTAAAGGTGTACCAACAAACTGAAAAGTGTACAGTGCAGGCAATTCTAGATACTCAAGGCCAAGATTTTTCATTCATGATTGACACATAGATGGTCCCTATGAGTAAATGAATGAATATGAGTACCAATTGTGAATAAATCACATTAGTTTGTGAGGCCCTTAGATTCTGAGGACACTACATTTCCTGTTGGCATTTCACAGTACACCAAGGACTGGTATGGTTTTGATGCCAGCTCATAAAATTTGAAGATACAATCTGGTTACAAAGTCTGAGACTAAATCTCAATTGCATTTCAAACAAATGTGCACATACACACATACATATACCTGCCCTATATCCTGACTCCGTTGAAAAAGCTTATTTTGCTCTTTTTCTAAATCTCCCTTTCAATTTCCCAATAATAAAGATGAGAGACAAGCACAAACCTTTCCAAAGAGAACACGTATAGTTTTGACTATTCTCTAATCAGAGTTTATGCCACTATTTTATTATTTTTAGATAATTCTATTGGGGGTTCCAAGGAACTTTTGAAATGTTTTCAGAAAAGCAAAAGGACCAGCAATACTTTTTGGAGAGGGATACATATAATTGTATGTTTATGTTCAAGTTAGAACAGCTCACAAAAGTCTTTCATGGCTCATACATAGAAGTCCTTACAAACTTACACTAATATATCTTTTTTTTATTGTTAAATTTATTGGGGCACTAATATATTTAGATATGTGAGTGCCAAATTTTCAAATACACAAAGTTTTATCATGAGTTAAAAATTGTTCAAGAAAAACCAAAAGTTCCCTCCTCCTCTTTTAAAATGCTAAAAAGAATGGGAAATTATATGAACTTGCCATTTAAAGACACAAATTGATTTCTTGGACTTTTAAAGAATAACCTAAGGAGCAAAGATTTTTGGAAGCCCTAAGACAATAAAGCGATCAGCACAAAGACATCTGTCAGGGTAGAGGAGACCTGAGGTAAAGACCGGTTAATCTAATGCCATCAGGAACTTAGGCCAGTTGAACATGTTTTTTATGAGGTGACAACCTCATAAAACCATAATCTTGCCTTTCAGGATGATGACACAAGGATTTAATGAATCTAAAAAAAATTTAAAACCTCTCTTTTGAACATAAATTGTCTATTTAGGTTAAGGGTAGACTTTGCGATCCCATTAGCTACTGGCACAGTTGGGAAAAGAAACGTATACAAACTATGCACACACAAAATGACCCCGCCCCCAAACCAAGTAGTTACAGAATGATGGCAATGTTTTTTTCTATTCAGATGCACAAATAGAATTAAAACCCAAACTAACAACCCTTCTGCTAATTAGAGAAATAAAAATGTCTCCTCCCCAAGTGCTCCAACGCAACATGAAAATAAAATTAATTGTTTTTCTCTGTAACCCTTTTCCCTGGAAACATATTGAATTATGTTCACAAGAAGAGATTGGGACAGGGAAACTTTCTAACAGAACAGCTGGGGAAAACACACGGACAATATGCATTGGAATAAATGAAGACTGAGCACAGAGTTACAACACAGAATTTTTTTTTTTTGCTTGTTGAAACACGTGCTATAGTCTAATAAAAATCTGGTTACCTTTACATTTCTTCTCCTCCGCTTGGAAGGTCTGGGCACTTGGGACACTTGGATCATTCACATCGTCATGGTCCAGATGGAATATGGAGCTAGTCCAAGTGGCCTGGATGAGATGTGGTGATGACTGTTCATTTTTCAAGGTGCTGCGCCTCTCTGAATGGCTCTTCCTATGTAGGCAGGCTTCAGACATTCCTACTAGCTTCCAGTCGTGTTCTTGGTCTGGACAGTGCTTCGGTTTGTCCCAGGCTGGAAGGCCATTTTCTGGAGGGTTGAAAAATATGAAATAATGAGCTGTTGACATTGTCAAGGTTTTGTTGAGATGTGGTTTTGGAAGGCAAGTTATTTCTCAGTTCTTTTGGGCTGACAGTATTCATGTGCATCTCCATTTGAACGCAGTGATAAGATGCAGAATTTGTCAGCCTTGGGCACATAACCAACATGGTTGGATTGCCTGTCGGAGTAATCACCATACTCTCCTTTATTTTTAGTGCCTAGAAAGACATTAATTCCTCCACTGAAAAGCTGTACGATCGCCAGTCCCACTGCCACAGCAATGGCCCAGGAGCAGGTTTACACCAATTTATGTTACTGCTTAGATGACCATCTGAGGTCTTGAGGGTCAGAGCTGGCCATGAACACTTTTCATATCCTTAGGACATAAAACATTTAGGATTCAGCCTTGTTTGACTTGGGTTTTATCGCAGGCTGACCTGAAGGGCACCCTGTTACTTAAGTGGGACACGCTCACATGACTACACAGAGTGACAACTCTGTTCTCCTTATCACCTTCTACCCCTAGTGGCTGGATCTTCAGATAGAAAATTTGTAGATGGTCTCAACATAGTCTCAAATTGGCAACGCGATCCAATGAAGGAAAGCAGATAATGCTTTAGTTGTAGATGGTATTAAAAGCCCTAACAACAGACTGACTGTTAAGCCCCAAATATCTTTGGTTGAGATATAGGCAGTTAATTATTTGTGTATATTATGTTGTTTTTCTATTCAATTTATAGGGACTTGAAAGTCTGCCCTTTAGAAAATGAGAAAAAATAAAAATATATAATGAGAAGTTTCTCACATTAACCTTCCCTGGTGGCAAATTTTACCTGCTGGAATATCTTTACTGTACATGGATATAAAGTAGAGAGCAAAAATAAACAAGCTAATACATGTATTTATATATACATACACATTAAAAAACATAATTCATCTGGTCATCCACATTTCCAGATATTCTTAGACAACTTTTTATCAAAATGAGAAAAAATATGACATAGAGTTCTACTTTTAAAGTGATCTGATAAAGTGATTGAAAGACTATAATTTATAAGTGAATTTTAAAGCTGAATTTACCAAAGGACCACAGATATCTGTATTAGATAGACAAGTCCATCCTGATCAGTGCATAACACTGGGAATGTTAAACCATCTTTCAAACATTTTTTTTTTAAAGATTTATTTTTATTGTTTTTGACAGAGAGAGAGAAAGACAGAGATAGAGACAGAGAGAAGGGGGAGGGCCCAGAACAGTCTCCATAGTTGCACATCATCGGTTTTTCCACATAGTTTTATTCCACAGGTGGGCGGGGCTGCACAGGGCAGGAACTGGGCCAGGGTCTTACCCCAGTAAGAACTGAACTGGGGGCACTCCCCAGTTCAGCATATGGGTCCACACGGGCCAGGGCCGGGATTCGATCCTCGGACCCTGGGGCTGCAAAGTGAGCGCTTAACCCTCTGAGCCATCCCGGCTTCCCCTTTCAAATATTTTAAATAAATATTAAATTATTTAACACAGAGTTAAAATGGTTTAGGCTTCTATAAATGACCTCTCTAAAGCTATTAGATGTCTTCAGTTGATGTTGGCTAGTATGGTTTCTCTGAAAATGTAATCTAGTCTCATTTTTGGAAGTTACATTTATCCTTCTGGGTCTTCAGGTTACTATGTAACAATTCTGGTACCCACACACCCATTTCTATTTCAGGAGAAGACTGTGAACAACTACAACAATAAAGTTGTCACACGTGATTCCTTTGTCCCAGTAAATGAAAATGCTGTGGCTTGAAATATCCTAACTTTTCCAGGAAGCAATAACTCCTTAAAAAAACTGTACAATGTGATAGCTTTTAGGTGTAACATTTGATCTTACTCAGAGAAGAGCCCAGAAAATTCACTCTATGCAAAGGAGTTGTGCTAGGCATTGTATGAGGTCAGTCAAATAAACACAGGTTCTTTCTCCTAAGAGTTTATATGGCACTTTTCAATGCATAGTGAATCAAAAAAGGTCTGGACTCACCCATGCCAACTTCAGGTGCAATTACAGAAACTTATTCTCATTATCTCTTAAAAGAAAACAACAGATTAAGATCTTGGGAGGCTATATTGCATTTTAGACTAAACATATCTACATAGAATTCATTCAAGTTCCTATTATCCATGAGGGTTTGAGGTTTTCATGAGCTAAATTTAAAGCTACTGAATGCAAGAGTTAATTTGGGCCTAAAGATTTCATTTGACTTCTGCAGACATGAGCAGCCTTCTCACCCATGCATGTTTCTGTTATGTCTACTTTATTTTCAGGGACTCTCTAAGTCCTCAGCAAATTGCATCTTGTAAAGCTCCATTTTAAGCAATGTTAAAGTTTCACCCTATTTTGTAAAGCCTCCAATATTTTATTTTTTTTGCAGAACTTCTTAAAATTTGGTATTAATTTTAATTAAGAAATACAGCCAAACTGGGTAGTCACTGTTCTCTAGTGAAGGGAGCTGGTGAACAAGCTTGGATGAGAGATGCTGAAAGGAACTCCGCCCAAGGGGCCATTGTTCCTTGGAGCACAGCCTGTTAAAACTTGCTCAGCATTTTCCCTGGGCCAGCAAGAGCTGAGGCTCTTCTAAGTGAGGGAGGTTCTGTTTGGGGTGAGGCTGGGGATAGGATCACCTTCCATTTTCCTAAGACAAGAAGCCGAGATGGTTTGGGAAAAAGGCTTCAGTCATGGGAGGCATTTACAAACTTATAATTTCTGTCTGTAATTACATTCATGATAATGATATTCAGTTGCCTAAGTGGCAGTTTTATTGGTTGGGGGCCCTGCTCAGAAACCTGGCAACTGAGAAGTCCTGGTTAGGTCATGGGAAAACTCAAGAGGGATTTGTATAAGGCAGACTCTCGATTCTCACCCTCCCCCAAATGCGAGGGGGCACATACAACATCCTATTCCATTCCCAAGGAGGGATAAGGCACCTACTACACTAGGCTCCTTAAACTCTGCCTACGGGAGACCTTGTCATTGAAACAAACTATAAGTTACTGCCATGTATAGTTGCTTGGCGATAATGGTTTTCAGGCATGTCCTGCTCTGTCTACGTCTAACACTTATAGCCTTGGGTTCCCTTAAAACACAAATCAAAGATATATATATATATATATATACACACACACATATATATATATATATATATATATATATATATATATATATATATATATATATTTTAGATGAATTAAGATCTCAAAAGTTTGAGTCAGTTAGATTCTCTGTCTTTGGTGAGTATCGGAGTCATCTGCGCTACTAAAGAACACAGACCAGCCAGGCTTAATGAGGCAGAATCAGACCTGGGCATTTGCATATTTACTAAGTTCTCCAGATGATTCTTCTACCCAATGGAGTCTGAGATTCACAGGGTTAAGAAAATTTAAGTTGAAAAAACAAATTATTGGCAGGTTTCCTTCTAAGACTCTAATGTTTCACAGTCTTGGAGTAAATGTGTATTATATTTAAATATTCCTCTCTTGTTTTGGGATCTACTGTGTGAAGCACTAAAAGACAACTGTTAATTAGATATCATCTTGTAGATTGCAGAGATGGATATAAATAAGTGCTCAGTCAAGAAGCCCGTTGTTCTGAGCATTATTTGGACTACAATGTGCACAGTGGTAGAAATACGTTACTTATTTATTTATAGTTTTATTTATTAAATTTATTGAGGTGACACTGGTTAATGAAATTATATGTTTCAAGTGTACAATTCTATAATACATCATCTATATATTGCATTGTGTGTTCACCACTCTGAGTCAGTTGTCCTTCCAACATATAGTTGACCCCTTTTTCCTGCTTCTACCACCCCTGTCCCCTTATCCTCTTGTAACCACTGAACTGTTGTGTCTATTGAGTTTTTGTTTAGAAATACATTATTTATTTATTTTATTGGGGACAGGGAGAGACAGAGAGAGACAGAGAGAGACAGAGAGAAGGGGGAGGGCCCAGAACAGTCTCCATAGTTGTACATCATTAGTGTTTGACATGGTTTCGTTCTACACAGGTGGACAGGGGTTGCGCAGGGTGGGAACTGGGCTGGGGGCCTCACACATGGGAGGTATAACCCCTCAAACCAGGGGTCAAACCGGGGGCAAGAACTGAATTGGGGGCCTTTCACATGGGAAGCACATCCCAGTTCAGCATATGGGTCTGCATGGTCCAGGGCTGGGTTCTACCCTTAGACCCCGGGGCTGCAAAGTACTTAACCCACTGAGCCATCCCAGCTTCCCCTAGAAATACATTTTTTAAAAAGGGGGATTCTGGAAATGATTGGTCTTGTTAGTCACATGAAGTACAAATCTTTTGCATTTTAATAGATCCCAGCTAACATCTGGACTTTAATAGTTTATATTCTAGACATCAAGATAACCAATTTAATTAGTTATGATGCAAATTAATAAATAAGTAGAATCAAAGAAAATAACTAGATAATTCTACTACTAAAATAACTGGATACATGTTAGCCTGTGTGTCTCCAGGGAGTTTAGATAGAAATGATTGAGTTTGCATTACACGACCATAATTCTAGTGACTTTAAATGATATAGCACTGATCCAAAGGGTTCTTTTGCAAAAGAGAAACAAACAAAAATCAGATTAATGTAACTACATACAGCCTATCTCTGGAAATTTCATTAAAGACGATAGGAAATAAATCTGTCTATTAAAAAAGGGAAATTATATCAAAATATTCAAGTATTTCAGGACACAAAAGCCAACTGATACTTTAGAAAAGCAACAAGGCAAAGGACGTAGGATTAAGACAATGAGGTCAGAAAGGGTCAGATGAGTAGGCAGGGATTTCGTGGCACTCATTGTAAGAGGGTTTAGTTTGCATTAGAAGGCCATCAGTATTAGGTATTGAGACCCCCAAACCATATTCTATGTTAGGGGAATGTGTATATAAAATGCTTTTCAAACTCAGGGCATATGTAGAATTATCACTGTATAGCATCAGGCTATTAATATGATGTCTCTAAGTTCCATTTTAATTTTTTACTTTAACCCATAAATTGTAGCCTTGTTGAATTCTCAGACTATAACATATCACCTGAGTTTTATTTGTGGAGTCATGTAGAATAGGAGACTAATATTTGGCTGAATATTTACTGTGGGCTGGTACAGAGCTAGATGTTTTTATTTTTCTGCGTGAACATCCCAGAAAGTACATAGGGGTCTACTGCTTGAGTGACAAGGAACCTAAAATTCAGACAAGCACTTCATCTGTTCTTTCATATCTTTTGTACAGTTAACAGATAATTCTCATTATTTGATTTAATTTGATGAGTTGTCATGGGCTTACTGATAACTATTATTTGACTAGTACTTTGGGAGTTCTTTATTTTGTTAATAACTGTTTATTATCTTATTCAATTTTTCTAGTTATTCATTTACATTCATAACTGGTCTCCTTGCTGTCCCTCTCAGCCACCTACAAGCCATTGTCCACGGAGCAGCCAGAGTGAGCTTTTACAAATATACCTCAGAGCATATTTTCCTTCTGCCTAAAATCTTCTGATGACTTCCCATCACTATTGGAAGGCAGTCTTAAGGCCCACGGGACTTATGCGCCCTGTCTCACTGAGCCCCTCTCCCTGGCTCTTCCTTGCTCTGTTCTCTGGCTACTTGGGCTCCTCCTAACCTGTGAGGCTCATTCCCCGCAGGGCCTTTGCAGCAGCTCTTCCCTATGCCTGGAGTGCGCCTCTCCCAGCCCTTATAGAACCACCTCCGGCTGTAACAAACGCAGTTACCAGGATCCAGTCCCTCTCCTCCTTCTGCACAAAGGCTGCGTTTCCCCTCGTAAAGAACCTATCAGGCGGAGGGTTGCCAGATGGGAACTGGGGGATGGGTGAGAAAGGTGAAGGGATTAGGAAGTACAAATTGGTAATTACAAAACAGTCACAGGCATGTAAGATACAGTGAGGGGAATACGGTCAATAATGTTGTAAAAGCTATATATGTTGTCAGATGGGCACTAGACTTATTGGAGGATCACTTCATAAATTATATAAATGTCTAACCATTGTGCTAGATACCTGAAACTAATAAAAATAATATTGAATGTCAGCTATACTTAAAAAAAAAATATAGTCATGGGCTATAAAGTGCAGCATAGGAATATAGTGAATGGATTGTAGTAGCTATGTACAGTGTCAGATGGGTAGTAGACTTGTTGGGGTTGTCACTTTGTGAGGTGTGTAAATGTCTAATCATGATGTTATTTTGTACACCTGAAACTAAAGAAAAAACAAAACAGAACACAAAAATCTATCAGGGCTGCATTTCTCACTGACAATAACTGACAATAAAAGCCAATGGGCTGGAGGCAGCTCTGTTCTAGTGGAGGGAGGGAGTGGGGAGTTGAGAGATCTGAGTCCCGGCTTTTCCACTGGGGGCTGAAGGGTCTGATCTTGGGAAAGCCAATTCCTCTAAGTCCCAGTTTTTTCATTTGCAGAAGTGCAACATACTATTTTTCATGGGATTTTAATAAGGATCAAGTGAAATAATGTAAGTGAAAATATTTAGTAATTAAGTGTTAGTCAGGTGTAGATAGAGCTATTAACTGTCTATCTATATCATGTATGTGATTGTTTATATCTTTTTCATCCAAAGAGGAAAATACTATTAATAAAGCAATGTTACTTTTATTAATACAAAAATCTGTGTTTAGTGGATATAGCTACCCTATCTTTACCACCACCATCACCAACACCCCTACTGTTAGGTAAGGAGCTAGGCAGGAGAGGGGGTGGCCAGGGGTGGGGTTGGGGGTGGGGGTGTGGATGGACAGAAGGTAATGTGATCAGTGCTTTGCACCACCTAGGTCCTCTCCCCAGGGACCACTCAGGTCCAACCCCTGGACTAATTTTGTGATTAGAACATCCAGATAAGAGGAAAGTAAAATCCAACCAGAATTATCTAGTGTTTGGCGCATGTGCAAACAGCTGGAGCCTGTTCTTGGCTTAACCTTAGCCTCATTGTAATGTAATTATAATAAATTAACATTGCCGTTTCAATCCCCCCTGTGGGTTTTTCTGTATGCATTGTGGGTAAGGGCATGCACAGAAAGAAAACAGTCATATAACCTACACATGTCGATCAAATGACCAAAGCATGTACATCACACTCGCAGGGCTGGCTCAGGGTCAGAAATAAAACTTGAACCCCAAGCCCAGGAAGGCTTTTGCCTCTTGGCTTGGTCCATTTCTCTCTTGAAACATATTTAATAAAACTTTCCTCCGCTTTTCTTTGTTTTGCTGATCTGTAACTCCTCTCTGTGTCGATAGGAAGAACTGAGCTTCTCATCACCTCCCTGCCATGACCTCTACCACTTGGTCCTAAACAGAATGTGAGGTTGCTTTTGATACCCTCCCACATTCTTGTGACTCTCTTCCTATCCCTGCTCACCCTCCTCCCAAGTACTAGCTACTCTCCTGTTGTGTCTGCATGCTTAGTCCCTACTGTGGGCAGACCTACTCACAAATCTCTTTGTGACCTTGGGCAAGTTACTTCAATTCTCTGTACTTCAGTTTCCTCCTCTGTAATATAAGAACATACTATTGCTGTGATGATTAAATCATTCAATACATACAAAGGTCTTGGGACAAAGGGGCCTGACCCATTGTAAGCACTCAATAGGGCTTAACTCTTTATGCATCTAATTTACCTCTGTCCTTTGACCCATCCTCCAAACTCAAGTTTCCTTTACACATGATTTTCAAAGATCATCTCCAAAAGAAAGAAATTCGATGAATGGCTTCCTACCACTTAAGGCTGAGACCCTGGGAGGAGTCACTCCTCCCAGTAGAAGTTGTGTTTTAAAGAAGGTGCTGGGAGGGGATGCCAGGATGGCTCAACAGGTTGAGTGCTCGCCTTGCAACCGAGAGGTCAGGGATTGGATCCCAGCTCCAGCCAGTACAAACTTGGTGGTGAAGGTTCTCACCCAAGTGGGAGGGCCCAGCACCTCGTGTGGCCCCACACCCACCTGTGTAGAATGAAACCATGTCACTACTAATGATGTACAACTTTGGAGACTGCTCTGGGCCTTCCCTCATTCTGTCTGTCTGTCTGTCTCTTTCACTCCCTCCCTCCTCCATTCTCTTTTTCTCAAACAATAAAATAAATCTTTAAAAAAGAAACATTAAAAATAGAATGATAGGGGATGTTGGGATAGCTCAAAAGGTTGAGCGCTTGCCTTGCAACTGTGAGGTCCAGGGATTGAATCCCGGCTCCGACCCATGCAAACCCGTATGCTGAACTGTGGTGCAACTGGTAACCACCAAATGGCTGCAAAGGTTCTCGCCTCCCATGTAGGAGCCCCCACCCACCTGCCCCATGTGTCCCCACATCCACCCATGTGGAATGAAACTATGTCACAGCTAATGATGTACAACTATGGAGACTGCTCTGGGACCTCCCCCTTCTCTATTCTCTCTCTCATCTTCTCTTAAAACAATGAAATAAATCTAAAAAAAAAAAATAAATAAATAAAAAATGGAAAGTGTTCGGCTGAGGCCCAAGGTATGAATGTCTGAAATTAGTTGCTATCAAGGCAGGGGAGAGCATTTCAGCATACTTGGCTTGCTTAGCTTGATGGGTCAAATAACATAATATGAAAGATACAGGTTTGATCCCCACTCAACCTTCAAGGCCTAGTTCGTTGTTTAAGCTTTCTTGAAGCATCTGCCCACCCTCCAAATTACCATTATACTTTCCCTGTATCCCCCTTCTTCCAATGCTATGCTACTTTTTACCCTATGATACAATCATTTACACACATATAATTTTCTAGTTTTTTTTAGTAACACAGTGCCTAGCACAATGTTCTAATTATAACAATATTTATTGTCCCCTAATAATTTGGTAACTTTGCAAAGAGAAAACAACATACTAGGCACAGAGTCTATGCCCATTTCTTACCAAAAGCCAGGGGTAAGTAACAACGACTCATTACTGCTAAAACCAATCAATGCAGATTTTCTACTATTAATAGCATTATCTCCCCAAAAATGCTGGTGAAAATGAAAAATGTTTTGCTTTTGAGAGACAGAATAGGACAGAGGGTAAGAATATGGGCTCCACTAGTCAGGATTCAGATTCTGGCTTTGCTGTTTATTAGATGTGTGACTTAGAACAAATTATTCTCCCTCTTTGGAACTCTCTCTTGAATATTTATATTATTTGCCCCTATCTTTTCTTTAAGGCAAGAATGTACCATGTCCTGCTGGTATTGTGTCAGTGGTATCCACACCTCTTTTTCCCTTTACTGGACTCTAATCAACTTATCCATATCTCCATTCCCACAGCTGTAAGCACTCACATAATGCCAAGAAATAGGTATTGTGTCTGTCATTTTAACCCATGAGAAAAGAAGGGGAGAGGGAAGGTAACTGATTCCTGTGTTTCTATTTAGAATGCGCTACAATGTGCTGTAATTATTATGAATTCACCCTTTAGATTTGTGGGCGCCTAACTAGCTGGAACCGTGGCTGGCTTGCCTTTGTGCCCCAGCATGTAGCAGGAGCCTGGTTCGCTAATGAATGCTCACTGCCTTGAGCATAATTGAATTAGACCCGCAGCTCTCTGCATCTCCCTCCCTCTCCTCCACAGCCCAGTGGAAACAGGAACCGCTGAGAGAATCCTTTGCCTCTTTGTGCGTGTGCTGTCCCTCTGCTGCTCAGCTAACTGCCCTTTCTCATGATCTCTTGGTCCTCATATGGTTTCCCCCAAACTTCTCTTCCTTTACTTCCTCCTCTTTCCAAGTGCTATGTATCTGTGGTTATTTTAAGATCTGGAGCAGAGGTCTCTAAAGAAACTGGGTGCTGGGGTTTGAGAAGAAACTAGCAACCTTTTGTTTATATTTTATTAGAAAATTAATTAAAAAAAAAATCAAACTTTGTTAACGTTGTATTTATACACGTATAGAATGAATGGATGGAATACCGAGGAGTGTGCACTGTGCTCAGCTATTCCAATTGGGGTGGCCTCGTCTGGAGAACTACTCGGTGGCTTGACTCCTGAGGCTCTGTAAGTTAGGGTCTACTGAGGCCCTTGCTCAGCCTTTGTCTAGTTATAGGAACTACATCCTCAGAAATATTTTCTTGTAGACATAGTCTTGCAAAATTAGCCTCTTTGTTCAAGTGGGTTGCTTTCCATTGCTATATGGTTTTGTCTTTCTTTTACTGGGAACCTGCCTATTAATTTTGCCTCTTGTTGAGACTGGCCTTCTCTGCCCCTGTGTGCAGATGAATTTAAGTTTGCTATCGCAGAGGGTTTCTCCTGTTTCATTGGCAGGGATTCTCAGTCCATTAAGTGAGTGAGATCTGGGAGCTGCTAAGAAAGAAACAAATCTTTTCCTTATCTGGCTGCTCTCACTTCTCCAGTTTTCCTGTCTATTCCATTAGGCAATCAGCCTTCAAATGAAAAACAATCATCATAGCTATAGAAACTTCAAATAATTATTCTGAAACTAGAAACTACAATGATAATCTCTTGATAATAAGTTAAAACCATTCCTTTTATTTATTTATTTTTTTTACAAGTGTGTGTTTAGAACTTTTAGATGGGATGCATGTTAATCTATTCTAAAGTTTAGCCTGAAACAAAGTTAAAAACGTAACAATAAAACAATGTGTGTTCAAAGACCACGGTGGAAACTCCACTTAGAATGTCACGGCGTGAAAGCACGGCTGTGAGCAGCTTCATGAGCAAGGCCTTGTAATTGTTTAAGCACACACGAGCAAGTTGACTGTTGGAACACTGACCAGAGGTTCCGAAGACTGGGAAAGTACTTTCCAGAGGACACAGTGGAATCCTCCCCTAGGAACGGTCATTTGATTTTCCATAATTCATACCAATTTAATCAGAGGATCCTCAGGTCAGATGACTCAAATTTTGAGGTAATTACTCTAAAGGCCACAGAAGTCCCATTTAGGATATTAGAAAAGCTACAGCTGTTGCAGAAAACTTCATATTAAAGAGCCACAAATGCACATAAAAGGGAACAGATGTTAACTGCCAGGATTAGATTTCTCCTGAATGAAAGCTCAGGTCATAATGTTTATTCTTGTTGCCAGTCTGAACCCACATTTTTGGAAAAAAATGTTAGCGTGTAAGATCGGCCTCATTTTATGTTCCCAAACTTGAAATATCCCTTCCAAAAGCAGGAAATGCATGTGAATCCTTTCTAACATTGGAAACTAGAACTGGGGCAGAAAGAATAAACTTGAGATTGACAATTACTCAAATAAAAGGATACAATGTCTGTTTGGAAATGATCCAGCCATACAATATGACAAATAGAGGCATTTATGGCTGAATTTTCTGGACAGCATATATATATTTATCTATTTATTTATGTTGTGCAAATAAGTAACTAGGATCAAGATCAATGCAGAATTTATTTAGAAAAGGCATTTCAATTTGGAGATTGTTTCCTTTTGTTGAGGAATAGAGGTGCTGCCACATTATGCACATTTTTCTTACTCTTGGCTATGTGGCAGGTAAGTTTTTCTAGATGGTGACGAGGCTTGAGAGCAGGCACGTTAGGGATGTTTTCAGGCCCTCAGAAGGCTACTGAATATATCAGAAGCACATTTTATTAAGTGGGCCCAGCTGGAATGACACCACTCCTGCAGGACACGTAATGTCCCCCTACTAGGGTCTGGCTTAGCTGCCGTACCTCTCATGTCCTATCCCAACAGCAGACATAGGTGGGAGAATGAAATTGTTTCCTACCTTCCCACCTTGTGGAAGATAATTTAGCATTGCTGATGGGTCAAATTGCTTGGTGCAATCTGTTCTATGAGTTTCGGAGAGTCCAGAGAAGTAGGTGGGAATTTTACTGTCTTTTTCATATCTTTCTTTTCTTAAGCTTTTCAATTACTTGAAATAGAGCTGGCAAGTGCTAGTGAGGGGTTCTGGCACTGATACCCTCCGAGTCTGCCCCTCTCCAACCTGCTTGCCCCTCAAGAGGGCCAGGCATGTCCACAGGCAACCTCTGTCCTCACATAGCTCATCAGTATCTGAGACCTGGGAGTCAGAGGACCCGTAGCATGTGTATCACCTGGGATCTTGTTAGAAATATGGGATCCTGGCTGCAGAACCGATGAATCAGAGTCTGCATTTTAACAAGATCCCCATGTGACTCTGCACACTGATGTCTGAGACACTGTTCTAGAGACATAATCTCCATTCAAAGTAGACAAAATTTGTTTAATGTGTGGTTACCCAATTTGAACTTTGCTAGGATTTAATATTGACTATGTAGAGATAAGATTTTCCTATTCAGGTATCAGAGGGGTTTGATTGATTGCTTGTTAGGGAAGTGAAAGGGAGGGGCATTTAATGTCCTTATTTCCTAAATGGTTAGTTGGTACATTTGGTTCTTGAAATGAAAATATCTCAAACACTAAGATTTATGATTATAGTTTCATCTTCTTAAGGGTTTCCTCTCTAGAGACAGCCAACAAAATAATAAAAGTAATAGTTAATATTTAATTTATGCTTACTCTATGCCAGGCACTTATTTTAAATACTTAATATTTAATCTTCACAATAATGCTATAAGGGAGAAAAAAAAGTGTATTACATTCACTTTTTAGATGAGGAAACTGGGGCACAGAGAGGTTAAACAACTTGCCCAAGGTCACACAGTGACTGAACGATGAAGTCTGGATCCAAATTCAAGCAGGCCTAGACAACTATGTTATCCCTCTACCTGCTTATGGGAAGTCAACCCCAAAGGATTTAGATGATCATCGCAGGCAAATCTGATAGATTAAAATACATTGTGAGAGGTTTGAAATAAAGAAACCAAAGTTCAGAGAGTTCATGAGCTCAGATGGGTCTTCTGAATCTTCATATTTTAATTGAAAATACATGTTTTTTGTATACAACAAGAATTTATTGCTCAGTTGCCACAGTGTTTCAAAATCTGACATTTTCACTGTATACCTCAAACATAAGAGCTGGTTTTCTAATTAAAACTTTTTTTCTTCCAGTAAGTTTATCAAACAAGAGACAGCTTTGCTTGGAGTGATTCTGTTTCTCACACTGGCTGCCGATAATGATTTTTCAAAAAGTTAGTGTTTACAGTGGTATGGGCTCTGATTCCAAGTGGCCAACAAAAAGAAAAAAGGCACAAATAAATAATAGAACAACCAAGCTAGAAGAGTTGATGCTTTCTGCCTGTCCATCTGAAAAGGTTAAAAAGTCATCAAATAATGGAGAACTGACAAAAGGATAATTTCATTCTGAGTTTATGACATTGAGGGCTAATCTTTATAAAGGACCTACTGTGTGCTAGACATGGTGCATGTGCTTTCTTTACTCATTACAACAATGGCTGTGAAGGAGATCCTGTTATTAGCCAAATTTGAAGGTGAGGAAACACTGGCTGAGAGAGTTGAAAATGTTGCCCAAAGTTACAGAAAGTGAATGGGAAGCGGTTCTCATAACCCCTACATTACATTGTACAGATGAGAGAATTGAAGCCCAGAGAAAGAATTAACCACAGTCACAAAGCTAGTTAATGGGCAGTGTTGTGTCTGCAATCTTCAAGATGGGCCAAGTTGGCCTGATGGCAAATGGGAAATCCTATGGACTTACGATGAATCGTCTCTTAGCACAGATATTGCTTTGAGAAAAGTTTATCTATTTCCTCAGGAAACCTGGTTTCAGGAAGCAAAATCTCTTCTCAAAAAGAACAGAGTCAAAGGGCATATTTATTTAGAAATGTAGGAAGGATATTATGTCCAAATGATTTGTTTCATTTTGACCATGGAACAATAGTTCTGAGAACACTAATGCTTGGAAACTTAAAAAGGCGTAATTATTGAAATAAATAAATAAATAAATAAATAAAAAGGTTGCAACTTAAGAAACAAACACTTACAACTTTATGAAAGTCTGGCCTGAGATATTTTCTGGTCAAATAGTAACCGAAAAAAGAAAATAATATTGTGCTGTTAGCAATTATGCTGTTTGTGTGGCCCGTGTCTATAGATGACAGCTTCTGCTGAGGAAACGTGGCTACCAAAATGGGGGCACCCATGTGTTCTTCAACCTAAATACGGCATGTTCTGCTGTGTGTTCTCATTGCTAGATTTATGCAGGACAATGTGACAAGTTAAGTGGTAAGTGTCACTAAACGATCTGTATTTGCCAGGCCATGCAGAACGGGCAGTGTACTTGCTGGGACTGCCTTGTTTACAACTGCCTCAAGTCTGGGGACACATTTGCCTGGAAAGGGGAGAAAATGGTGGAAGGACACTGCTGAAGTAAGGAAGATGCTCACTCTGGAAGAAAAGGTTCACTGCGGTGTGTACCTCTGGATGGGGGTTATTTGCTGGAGCAAAGTATTGAGTCGAAAGAGATAAAGAGACTGAAACTATCATGAGCACTTAAGGGGCTGCCCCGAGGCTGGCCATCCTCACCTAGGCTTTTTGCCTTCCTGGGAACAGCTGGCAATGTCTGGAGATATTTTTGGCATTAACAACTTGGCAGTGTGTGTGTGTGTGTGTGCGTGTGCGTGTGCGTGTGCGTGTGCGTGTGCGCGCGAGTGCGCGCATGCATGCCCTACTGACATCACGTGGGTAGAGGCCAGGAATGTTGCTAAACATCTTACAATGCACAGGGTAGCCCATCACAACAAATAATTATCATATTACCTGAATATCAGCAGTGCTGAGGTTGAGAAACCCTGCCTTAGGCAAAACTGTGAGGTGAACGTGTTTCTCACGGCCTCTGATTCCAAGTGCTCTGACTCTGACCCTAAGCACTGGAATTCCTCACTTATAGCTGCTACCATCTCCTCCTCACCAACCAGTGTGACTGATTTCAGGAGGAATAGTGATGGAATGAAGACACACTAAGGTATGACCGACTAGAGCACTAGCAGGAACAGCTGCTCGTATTTTTAAGCGATTCACTAGTGTAACCTAAACTCAGCTCCACTGCACGAAATTTTATCGAGGTTGACATAATAATGGCACCTTTTTAAGTCATAATATACATGAGGAAGTTTGTGATGTGGTTCCCTTGGAATCCTAATCATAAATACCTTTTTATTATAAGTAATTATTTTTACTTGGTATAGATTACAATGGCTTCCCAGTAAGGAAGGAAATACTATCAGAAACTTCCTGTGCCCCAAACAAACCTTATTTACTTTCTTTTTGTTGCTAATATTGACTTGTAGGTTTTGGTATGGTAGGGCCCATGAGTTAGGTATTTGATATATCCTTGTTACCCAAAAGTCCCCGCTGTTTTCTCTGTACTGCTGTGGACCTGTATTTGGATGTGATGATGAGTAAGCCTTTATTTAAAGCAAGTGAAAAAGACACCACACGAACAAAATAATTAGCAGTATGGATGAGCTTGAGTCATTTCTTCTCATATGAAGGCTTAGAGATGTAAGATTTTGCTCTTCTTTATGCTAGTACGTGACAGCACCAAAACAAAGTGATCCTATTCTAGTAAACTCACACTGGGGTGAATCACCTTCCCTTGTTGCCCACTTTACCTTTGCTCTTTTGATCATCAGCTAGGGACATGTGCAGTGGCAAATTAACTAGCTCAAGTGGTTCTCATCCAATGGGCTCTGAGCAGTAAAAGTCAGAGAATAGTTGGGGCTGCAAGGTGCCTTAGGGCTCACAACAGTTCCAACACCTCATTTATAGAAAGAAAAGGAAATCAGGGTCTAAGAAGGTGGCTTTGTTTGATCAAGGCCATTTGGAAAGTTACAAGGAATACCAAGCCTTGAGCCCTGATAGTGTGCCAACTCCTATACGAAGTTCCATCCACAGCTTCCCACGCGACAGAGGGGGAAATGAGACAGATCAGGATGAAACAGTGTGGTCAGCTAGTCCTTATCCAGCCAAAGTAAGATCCATATTTCTAGAACTAGCAGCCCCTGTCTTCCATATCTCTGATCTGGCCTCAGGATTAAGGCAGCTGCTGGTTATTTGGGATGAAATAATATTGGGCTGAAGCATTCAGATGGTTCCTTATGCCAAGATAAGCAGAAGACTTTCTAACCCAGTACACCCCTGGGGAGTTGGCAAACGATGGTATTCTATAATGGCGAGGGCAATTCTGGCAATGTGGTATGATGTAAACAAAGGGAGTGGAGGACAGGGGTGAAAAGCTATAAGGAAGCCACGTAGACCAGACCCTTAGATGGCCAAAGTTCCTAGCGGGGAAGTGAGAGCTAGGGAGAGAGATAGACAGAGATAAACGAAGAGCTAGAAAGAGAGAGCGAGAGAGAGATGGAGATGACTAATTAGGAAGTGTGTTTGGTGAAATTATCACTGGACTGGGCCAGCCTTTCCCAGGTCCAGGAACCCCATACTCTGACCAATTTAATTTGTGTCCTCTTGGTCAGTGCATGTAGAGATTAAAGGCCTTTCGTTAATTAATTTGTAGTGCCTAGAAAGTTCTTGTGATGTATTGGGGCTTGACAGGGTCAGAAAGCACAACATATTCTTAACCTTGGAAATTTGGAATCTTAAGCAGGTCTCTACGCTATGGTCTGTGTAGTTTGAGAGGACATCTACCATGGCCGCAATGGGCTCCGCCTGAAAACAGACATTAGGCGAATCACAGGCCTGGTCAATATATCCCGAGGTTTTCTAGCAGCAGGACTGGCTAAAAAGCACACACTAAAGGTTCTTTAGGAAATCTCATCTGGAAAGGTGGGAATGATATAGTTGGAAGTACTATGGAGGAAGCAGGCCTGCAGCAAAAGGATTCTAGAAGGTTAATTTGAATTTCAGTGGTATTTTCTTCTACAAATATCCAAAAGGGATATATAAAATGAACTGATACTTCTCAAGGCTCAGGCCTGGAAACTGGGATTGGAAGAGCACTTTCTGAATCACACCTCTGATTCTTCACTAGTTTTTTCTTTTTTGAAGACTTATTTTATTGTTTTAGAGAGAAGGTATGTGTGTGTGAGATGAGAGAGAGAGAGAGAAGGTAAAGGGGGTGGGGAGGACCCAGAGCACTTACCATAGTTGTACATCATTACTGTAACATGGTTTCATTCCACACAGGTGGATGTGGGGCTGCACAGGGTGGGAACCAAACCAGGGGCCTCCGCATAGGAGGTGAGAACCTTTGCTGCCATCCTGGCGGTTACCAGTTGCACCTCAGTTCAGCGTAAGGGCTTGGATAGGCTGGGGCTAGGAATTGAACCTTGGACCTTGTGATTATGAGGGAAGCGCTTAACTGGTGAGCTATCCCGGCATCCCCGACTCTACCTCTTGGGCTGTGGAATGGGTTGTTCAGAAAAGATGGATAGCATTTGGTTATGGGATATTATCAAATCTATCCTCTGATGTGTCTGAAACAAGATTAACAGGACAGCTGTATTTGTTCCCTTAAGCTTTCCTGGCAGGGGTGGTGCATTTGGCCTGGGGATAATGAGTGGTGATGGTGGTGACGACACTTGTCATTTGCATTGAGGCTCCCAATGTTGCAGCCATGATGTTAAGCACATTACATTATTTCTTTTGGCCCTTACACTAGTACTGAGCTAAGTAATGATCATCTCCATTCCACAGATGAAGAAACTGAGTATTAAGACATGGAAAGCAATTTGACCAAGGCCACAGCTGAAAAGGGAGAGGCACACTGGGCCTTGGGAGGATCTGGCCACAGGCCTGTGTTGGTGGCCCCTCTGTTGCATCTTAAGGGGTCAGCAATGCAGGTATGGTTTGGAGCATTAAAAATGGTCAGTGTAGAGCTAACTAGAGTCTAGATGTTATATACTTTCCTGGTTAAGAGACATATTGTTCTCATTATTTGCCTGCCTCCCCAACCCCACTATCCTATTCTGCACTTAAAAGAAAAGGATAAAAGCAAATACAGAGAAATAAAACAGAGCTGCATGGGAAGGGTGAAACAGGAGAGTAAAAACATAGTCAGGCTTTCAAACAAAATAAATATAAAGTTCTTCTGTCCAAGGTGAAAATCACAGGAAGCAATAAAACAAGAGCTGAGAGACAAGGAGGCAAGGAGGGCCAGAGGTGGGGGTCCCCCCAGGTGGGGTCTCTGGAGAGAGCCTCAGCCAGAAGACCAAGGCCTCTGCAGTGTTGGGGATGCAGACACTGTAAGCTCCTTTTAGTGGGGAGTCTGTATGTTCTTTCTGACCTGTCAGCAAGCGGGAGGGCCCACTGCAAGCAGCCTTACTGCCCTCTGGCCCTCAGGGACCCACTCCCTCCCTCTGAAGGCCTTCTTCCTCTCATTTAATAAGAATACTTCGCAAGGTAAAGGCCACCAGCCTTGAAGAGGGCTGGTAGCTTTGATGTTTCTTGGTTTGCTATTGTTGGAACCAAATGAGTATCTGTTTGTAGTTCAAATCATTTGTTAAGCCCTTGCACTCACAGAATCCTCATCCTGTCAATTCAATCCCAAATGATAGGAACAACTGAAACATTTTCCACTTGGCCTCTCCATCTCTCAGACGCGTCATTAGTCACTAAAGTATTCTACCTGGAACTTCTAGGATAAACCTGTCTTTATAGCTTAGATACATAGGGCCAAAACATAAAAAAAAGGAGAGAAATATCAAATTTGCAGAGCACACATGGAGGGTGGTAAGGGGAAGCAAGAGCACTCATGTGTATTGAGTGCTTGTTAGTGACAATGACTGTACAGATATTATCTATTGATTTAGACTCTGCTTTAAAAAAAAAAAAAATCTCTGTTGTTTCCCTAGAGTATCCCAGAGGACTTGTCTGCCACACAGGAGGCTCTCACTAAATGTTTACTGACTGATTTAATTAGCTCCTCCCACAACTCTAGGATGCTTTCTGTTCCCATTTTACAATAAGGTAATTGAGACTCTAAGAGCTTAAGCAATTTGCTCAAATTCACAAGGCTAATAAGTGGCAAACTGGGGTTTTGAACCCAATGACGCAGGTCTCTGAAGTCTATGTTCTTTTCACCATTCCATGCTAATTCCAGAAGCAACTAGAAAAGGTGGGCAAAATAGATAATCCTAACCCTATCTATAAACGCTGATGCTATCCAAAGAAGTCTCAGAGGACGGTAACTGATGGTTTTTAAACAGAAGATGACTTCAATATAAAGACCAAGTCCTTCCTGATGTCATTTACTTCCACAATCTTATCCTGCATTTGTATAGCCCTTCGTGACACACTCATCAAAACCTGAGTCCTCCCTACTTCCTGGGCTATATTTCCCAGCCTCCCTTGCAGTGAGACATGGTCATGTGACTGAGTTCTTGCCAATGGCATGAATGAAAGCATCGGGCATGACTTCCACACCTGGCCCATAAAGCAACTCCATTTATCCTTTCATTTGCTTTGCTCCCTTCTCCTGTTAAAGTGGACAAAATTCTGAAGTCTTAGAGGTGAATGAGAATGTAAGAAGGAAGAAGCCTGAGACCCCAAATAACCACAGGGAAATTACCCACCAACCAAGAGTATATGACACTGGACTTAACAAGAATCAGATAGAAAGTTCTTTTGTATGAAGTCAGTGAAATTTTGGGGTTCACCTTTGCAACAGACAACATTGTTTTACTATCAGGCTCTTTATCATTCCAAATAGCTTTCTTATCTATTACATCATTAGATCATTTACAAATGCAATCAGAGTTAATGGAAGCTTAAGGAGTAAAAGTTGTGAAGAATCATTGAGAAAAACCAAAATACTATCTGTGTGGTATATTTGCTGCATGGCCAATTAGCACATTCTTTAAGTTCATGGGCTGTGTTTCCACCTGTAACTTAAGGTTGTTGGGTCAGATGGTCTCTAAGTTTCTCTCTAATTCTAAACCTCTGTTTTTTTTTTAGATATTAAAAAATGTATTGATGTGTTTAGAAACTGTGATCTATTGACTGAGAGCCTCTCAGTGATATGAGAACTGTTTCTTAATGTGTATATGCCTAGAATCTAATATCTTAGGTTCTCTAATGTTAAATTTAATTAGAATATTCTGTTGAAAAAATTCAAAGAATTTATTAATGTTCTGATTTATGCCAATGATTTCTTGATCTAATTTGGCACACAGTACCAAATGATTGAAATTCTCATTAATATTTTCATTATGCACTACTGAGTATGAGAGGCTGCTTTAAATTCATTTACATAGACATAATCTTTGAAGAATGATTTTTTAATAACACTGAAAGACTTTCTTTGATTAAAGGTAGCGTCAGCAGTAATTGGTATTCTGATGGCTTCATTTATAGCTCTATTTAGCTAAATATTATAGGCGTAGAATTCCTACTTGGAGTTGAGAAAATTAAGAGTACACATTACTCAAAATTTTCTCATTCAAATGCCTCTTAAATTGAGGTCCATAGAAGCAGTGTTGGGAAAAACCATAAGCAATTTAAAAAGTTTGAAAAAGCCCAGGGAAAATTATACAATGATGAGGCAACACAACCCACTTTCATGAAAAATCTTATGACTTCTGGTTTTCACAACATATATAGCAATTTTTCTATGTATCTGTAAAGTGTGGGAATATTGGTCATTTCATCCTGTTCATCAAAAATTCCAGATTATACGTGCTTTTGATTAATAAATATAGCAATGAATTCTATTAATATAATGTTTGAAAGCACAGGGTTCAAGGGTCTTGGGGGGCGGATAACAAGAGGGTCTTGGCAGAAAAACAGGAATCACAATTTGCTACTATATGAGTAGAATGAAATCTAATGATAAGAAACCAGTGGTTTTTAAAAATTTATTTTTATTGGCAGCTGCAGGGTAAGCTGATGGTCCAAACACTCAACAATGTGCTATGAGCCAGTCATTTCACCTCACTGGCCTTTACCTACTGATGTGTGAAATGTGAGGTTTGGAGAAAATGACTCTTAGCTCAGCATTAGCACCAAAACAGGAATGCATCTGCACTCTGCTGGCTTGGGGAGTTGGACTCCCACACTAGTATCCCTTCTACCTCCACAGCCAAATTCTAGTGTGAGAATGTCGTTATGGCCAAGACTGGGAAGACAAGCCAAGGTGGCTACAACGGAAGCCTGGGACTTTTCAGTTGGGGGTGGGGGCAGGTGGTGGTGGCAGAGAAAAAGAACTTGGCCCAATGCAAACAAAATGCTATCCCATATTCATTAGGGTCTAAATGTTTGTTGGAAAAAATTATTTTCAACTCTTTTGAAGAAACTTGCTTCTACATATCTGCAACTACTGTGGACTTCAGTGGCATCTGGGAGAACAGAGAGGAAGATGCCTTCTCACAGAACAGAATCCTGGTAGGGTAAGGGTGTTGTGACTGTTAGCAGGAGTTGAGGAGAGATGTGTTGGGCTATTCTTGGTCACAGAGGACTTGAAGGAGGTAGAGATGAGTTCATCAGAATTGTGATGGTGTGATAATGGTGGTTGATGACAGTAGAGGTAATGATGATGGTAGTGGTGATGGTGGTGATGATACTGACAGTTGAGGTGGCATGGGGGACAGAGACAATGGGGATAGGTTTAGACATTTAAGAGAACCGAATATTTCAAAGGGTGGCTTCTGGGAAGAATACAGGGGTTGTTGGTAAAGAAAAAAATTATTTTCTCCCACTCTTTTACTCCCATCTTTCGCTCTAAAAAGCCTTATGCTTTTGACATTTCAACATCCTGATCACCTGGCTGCAGCTCAAATTTGAAAAGTGAAGTTGTTCTACAAGCAGTGATCATAGAGGCCCCAAAAGTTTTGAGAGAAGATTTTCACTGATTTGGTTAGATACGGTGTGATTTTATTAATTTGGTCTTTTTCAGAAAGTTTCATATTTTTCCGTAGGATGTTCCTCTTTCAGAAAAAATTCAGGAAGTTAAAGAGCTGAGGGATGGGAGAAAGACAAAGACTGTCAGAGTACCGGAGGGCCAAGTTTTCTTTAGGTGGTAAAGAAAATGGTAAAGTCCACATCATCTACTCATTTGTAGTGTATAAAGGGTCACTGTTCTTTCTGTTTTCTTGGGGAAAATGTATTTGCTTTTGTGTTTTTATAAAAAGGTTATATGTAAGCTGCACAGAGATTATCTTCTTTTCTGGTTTTCTAGATTTTTCCCTTGCAATGGTGGAAACTGGAGAAAATCTGGAACAGAGGCGCTGGACTCCTCTCAAGACTGCACCCCACAGAGTGACTTTCACTCTCTTCTATCAATTTGTGTATGACAGGAGGAAATAACGTAAAATTATAAGCATTTATGGTTTTCCCTTGCTTTGCTTTCTGGGGTGGTTCCTTAGAAAGGATGATCTGTTTATTTTGTTGAGTGGTGTCTTAAAAGGGGATGCAAATGGGAAAAGTGGAGGGAAAGGGTTGGAATCTTCAAGGAAATGAGCAGGCGGAGTTAGGAGTGGGAGTAGGGAGGAGAAGAGGCGAGGAGGATCTGCCTGGAGGGGGTTGGGGAGCTGTGTGCACAGATAGCCCCAACACACCAGGAGTTTTAGCTTTTGGAAAGGGAAGATGAGAGGTTCAGCAGTTACCCGAGGAGGGACCTGTGGGAGGGATGTCTGAAAAGGAGTTTAAAGATTGTCAGACTGATGAGTGCAGCAACCTTCCTTCTGCCCTCAAGGCATTTGGGGGAAGCCTGGTGTTTCCTTTCTAGTCTACTTGCGGTGAGATTTTTATTTCCTTTAGAAGTGACATCATGCCCAGGAGAGAGTAGAAAGGCCCCTTGTTGCTTCATGTGGTTGAATACCCAAGAAATAAAATCAGAGATACTTTTTGTTTGGCTTCACCAATATAGAGCTAGTTTGGGGCAAGTTGGTAGTTTTCTTTCTCCAAAACTATTTGTGGCAACATTTGTTCTGTGCACAAACGATTCTATGGAATCCATGGCCACATTTGATATTTGGTCACAATTGGGGAAACAGGCATTCAGAAGAAAGTGAAACAAGCCTCCAGATGCCCTTTCAGAATAATCAAGCCAGGAGTGTATAAATCAATACAAGGCTTCATAGCTCCTGGATCAATATGGGCAAAGAAGCTGAACACCACACCAGGTTTCTGTGGTTATGCGCTTTGCAGGGGTAACCAGTACAAAGACCCAGGGTCTGGCTGTCCTGACTTTGGGAGAAGAGACAGAGGACTCCCAGCTCTGTCAGGGTTTGTCCTCCTTGCTCACAAAGTCTACGACTAGGGTACTTTGAGTGGATGGTTGGTGATTAAAGGGTAAAAGTGAGAAGGTGTTTATTAACCAGTCATTCCTGTGTTTAATGAAAAAGAACTACATGTTGAAATAGAAGTGTTAAGTTATCATAAAGAACCCACTGAATTATGTCACTCAGTACTTATCAGGATATATTTCTAAGCTTGACAACAAAGACATAAATTATGAAACGACACCTCAGTAGAGCTCACTGTATATAAACTAAAAACATTTGTATGTCAAAAAATACCATGCCAAAAATACCATGTTTACACCTTATTAGTAAATGGTTCAAATAAATATTAGATAGGTAAGATGAAAGAGAGGGAAAGAATTAAACAAATGTGATAAAATGTTAACATTGAGGATTTTGGGTAAATGGTAGCTGGAAATTCTTTGAACTAATCTTGCAATTTTTATGTTAGTAAAAAACTGTTTCTAAAATTTATTTTATTATTTTTTGAATTGTTAAATTTATTGGGGTGACATTGATTGGTAACAATTAGATAGTTTCCGGATGTACAAGTCCACATCACATCACCTATGGATCGCATTATGTGCCCACCACCCAGAATCAGCTCCCCTTCCATCACCATATATCTGGTGTCCACTCCCGCTGCCCCCCCCCACCCCCCGCCCCAACTGTCATATATTGGTATAAACAAAAAGAAGAGACATATACTAAAATGGGAAAAACATTTGTAACATTTGTGATAGACAATGAATTATTTCCCTAATATATAAATCATAAGAAAAATACAAATGGTACAATAGAGAAGTTAAATGAACAGGTAAATTATACATGAAGACCTATAAATGTCCAATCAATGTGTGTGTGTATGTATGTGTGTGTAGTCAAATTTGTTATCAGTAAAAAAAATGTAAATTTTGAAGAGCTGTGATAAAATTTTCACCTAATAGCCTCTTCAAAAATAAACTACCAAAAAAAAAAAAAAAATCTGAAGTTGGAGGTATGTGAGAAAATGCTTGCAGCACTACTGATGGGTGTCTCAATCGATCCAATAATTTGGCTCCAATTTGGCAACAGAAAAGATTTTTAAAGATGTCCAGTTCCTCTGATCTAGCATTTTCTTTTACATAGTAGAATTTTATCCTGAGGAAATAATTATGTACAATGCAGTTCACTATAACATTACTTAAATAACATTAAATTAAAAGCTTGTCAATCAGGGTCTGTATTATTGTATGATGGATTACTAAGTACTTGTACACATGAACAAAATCCTATTTTAAGAGACTAGTTAGGGATGATCGGATAGCTCAGTGGTTGACTGCTTGTGTAGTAATTGTGAGTGAGGTCTGGGGTTTGATTCCCGGCCCCAGCCGTGCAGGTCCACATGCTGAACGGTGGCACAACTAGTAGCTGCCAGGATGGCTTGGTAGCGAAGGCTCTTGCTTCTCATATGGGAGGTTCCTGGTTTGGTTTCTGCCCTGTGTGGCCCACATCCATCTGTGTGGAATGAAACCATGTCACAACTAATGATGTACAACTATGGAGACTGCTCTGGATCCTCTCCCCCTTCTGTTGCTCTCTCTCCTTCTCTCAAATAATAAAATAAAATAAAATAAAAATTTAAGAAATGACCATATATATACTGACAATGAGAAACATTTAATTATCTTTGAGCATTGTCATTATTTTGCTGTTTACAACTTTCTTATCTCAAGAAAAGATTCTACTTAAGTTGTAGGACTTAAGCGCACTGTGATTCTCTTTCTGAAGGTATTATATGGTCATCAAGGAGCAACTGAAAAGATTAAGGAACTCCTACAGAGCCACCTTTGAAAAATGACATGGTCTTTGCAATATAATACTGAGTTTTCCCAGCTTAACTGTTTTATTTGATTCTGAAAAACCCATATATTAGGATAGTCTTAAAACACAAACTACATTGCTCCATGGTGCCCTTTTTCTTTATGCCCAACCATCAATGTACTCATGTCTTACTTTAGGGAAACATGATTTATAAATCTTCATATTTTAAGTATAGATAATCTAATCTTAAAGTGAAAGGGGGAATTAGAGATGAACTTTTTCATTTAATGGATAGGAATTCAAGATTTAGAGAGATTAGGTAACTTGTTTAGTTACTATACTTAATGTTTAACAAATGACTTCTACAAACAATGAGAAAAATATGAAATCCACAAAGGGGAAGTGGACAATAAATATGAACAAGAGAGTTACAGATGATGAAAGGCAAGTGGGCAATAAATATATAAAAATATTTAACCTCAGGGATAAAGGGAAATGTAAATTAAAAAAAAACAACCAATCAAACCTATATAATTCTTCATTTTGCTTAATAAGTGACCCCATCCCAAACAAGCAAACACTCTGAAGATCACACAGTAAAAACCCTGGGACAACCACCGCAAAAGCTCCTGTCACATCCTAGTGAATATCCATCCCCTGGTACCTGGAATGTGTGCAGTAACAATGACTTCTGCAAAACAAAACGAAACAAAACAAAACAAAACAAACAAACAACCCCCCACCCGCAGACATCACAACAGGGCTCACTTTATGTCATATATTAATTTCACAAAGCCAGTTCATTGCCAACATAAGATATCTTTGATTCCACCTCTACAGGCATATTTAGAGGAATCTGTGTTCATTAGTTTCCTTTTCAATCCAGGCCAAAAGCCTCTAACTTTGCTATTTGACATTTTAGAACACTCTTTTATGCTGTGAATTATGATTTTATGAAAAGTAGAGCTTATTATAATGCCATAAATGTTAGCAGAATTCCCCTCTGATTGCATAGGAAGCAGCACTTAATAAAATATCATTTTAAGGCACTTTCTACTTCTTTATGAATCAGTATTTTTCAGTAAGTGATTTGATACAGTCCTAATTTCAAATTAGGTGGAATGAAACGAAGAAAAAATTTTGGCAAGATCTGACTCTGCTCTAGCTAATATTAAATAACTCCCCCAAAACAGTTTTTCACTTGAGTTAATGGAAAATGCAAGTATATGAGGTCTGACAATTAAGTTTGTGAACTTGCCACCATGCACTTATGTTGACAGCACTGTACACACAATGTGGTAAGGCTTCGTAACCTTGGTATATCAATGTCAAACAGCTATGTTTGTGTCCACGTGTGGTGGTGTTTTGCTGAGTGGCGTTCATTATTGTTGTGTGTTTTTGTGTTTCATCACAAGAATGTTGGAGCTGGAATTAGAGCAATGAACGAACATCACATTTCTCGTTAAACTTGGCAAGAGTGGACCTGAAATCAGGGACATTTTAGTCCAAGTCTATGGAAATAATGCCATGAAGAAAACAGCAGTGTACAAATGGATTCAGTGTTTTTCTGAGGGGAGAGAAAGTGTCACTGGTGAAGAGAGGACTAGGAAGCCAGTAATGAGCAGAACTAATGAAAGTATTGTAAAAATACATCAAATTATGCATCAAAATCTTCGGCTGACTGTGGGAAGCATAACAGACCAAGTCAACATGGATGGAGAAACAGTTATAAAAATTTAAACTGAAAATCTTGGCATGAGAAAGGTGTGTGCAAAAATGATCCTGAAGGGGCTCCCCGATGAACAAAAGCAAAGGAGAGTCAAAGTTTGCCAAGACCTTTGGAGAGGCAAGACAGTGTTTTGGACTGTGTTTTCACCAGTGATGAAACATGGGTGTACCAATATGACCCTGAAACAAAGCATCAAAGTGCAGAATGTATATCAGCCAATTCTCCATGACCAAAAAAGCTCCATCAGTCCAAATCAAGAGTTGAAATGATGTTGATAACCTTTGTTGATATCAGAGGGATTGTTCATTACAAATTGGTACCAAATGGGCAAATAGTCAACCAAGTTGCCTATTTGAAAGTGTGGAAAAGGCTGTGTGAGAAAGTTAGACAAAAGCGACCTGAACTTGTCACCAACAACTCATGGCTCTTCCATCATGACAGTGCACCAGCTCACACAGCACTGTCTGTGAGGGAGTTTTTAGCCAGTAAATAAATCACTGTACTAGAACATCCTCCTTACTCACCTGATCAGCCCCCAATGGCATTTTTCTTTACCCCAAAATAAGGAAAATATTGAAAGGAAGACATTTGATGACACTCAGGACACTAAGGATAATATGACAACCACTCTGATGGCTATTCCAGAAAAAGAATTCCAAATTGGAATAGGCGCTGGTGTCAGTACATAGCTGCCCAAGGGGAGCACTTTGAAGGTGACCGTAGTGATGAGGTATATAGCACTTTTTCCTAGGATGAGGTCGTGAACATAATTGTCAGACCTTGTATAACTCTAATAATAAGCATTGTGACTGAAAGAGCCTACATACCAAAAAGGCGGCTCTTTTATCTAAAAATGCTAGTTTGCTAAGTTCAGTGTTCTCGCTTCTGTTCATTTAAATATATTTTAATTTATTTATTTTATTTTTGACAGAGAGAGAGAGAGAGAGAGAGAGAGAGAGAGAGAGAGAGAGAGAGAGAGAGAGATACAGAGACAGAGACAGAGAGAGAACTGAACTGGGGGAGCTCCCAGTTCAGCATATGGTTCCACACGGGCCGGGGCCGGGATTCTATCCTTGGTCCCCAGTGCTGCAAAGTGAGCGCTTAACCCACTGAGCCATCCTGGCTTCCCCACTTCTGTTCATTTAAAAAATAATTTTTTTTCAAAAGATTGTTTTCTGTACTGCATAACTATATTATGGTATGTTTTTCAAAGAAGAAAATATTCATATTACTCTTTAAATTATGCTCCTAAAGCTAGCACTTAATTCCAGTGTCTTACAACTTTATTATAGTTTCCTTTTAGGTTTCTTCAAATAAACACGTAGTCTAAGCCCACAGCAAAAGAGAGAGGAAAAAAGGACACTGTTTTATTCCATCCACGAAAAAGGGAGTCTTAAAGTGATGATTTTCTCAGCTGAGCCTATTAACATATACTGAGCATGTGTGTGTATGGAGTAGATTCCTTTTGAAAACAGAACTACTGGGGAAGCCGGGATGGCTCAGTGGGTCAAGCACTCACTTTGCAGCCCCAGGGACTGAGGATCGAATCCTGGCCTCAGCCCGTGTGGACCCTTATGCTGAACTGGAGAGTGCCCCCAGTTCGGTTCTCACCGGGGTGAGATCCCGGCCCAGTTCCTGCCCTGTGCCACTCTGTGCCCACCTGTGGAATGAAACTATGTGGAAAAATTGATGATGTGCAACTATGGAGACTGCTCTGGGCCCCCCCACTTCTCTCTGTCTCTATCTCTGTATCTCTCTCTCTCTCTGTCAAAAACAACAAAAATAAATCTTTAAACAAAGAAAAAGGACTACTGTTGGTTTCTAAGCTATGAAGCAAATGCTGGGAAACGAAAACTCCCTCCTCCACTGGGAGGCAGCTGGCGGTCCTGCTCAGTCTGCAAGGAAGGTATGTGAACCTTGAGACCATCTTATTGAGCGAAGTAAGTCAGACTGAAAGAATCCGGAAACATAGGACCTCATTCATAGGTGGACTATAAAACTGAAAGGAACAAAGAAGCAAAAACTCATGGACACAGTCAATAGTTTGGTGGCTACCCGAGGGTCAAGGGGAAGGTGGGTGGGAGAGTGAAGGGGTGGGGACAGGGAATTGGGAAGGGTGTGTCAAATATATGATGATGGAAGGAGAGCTGACTCTGGGTGGTGAGCACATAATGCAATGCATAGACAATGTCATGTGGAATTGTACACCTAGAAAGTACGTAATTGTTACCAATCAATGTCACCCCAATACACTTAACAAAAAAAATATATATATAAAGAAAAAAACAAACTAAAATAAAAAATAGTATTAAAGGGGGGAAAAAAAGAAAGCATGCAGCTTCCTCAAGATTGGCTGAAAGCTGTCTTAGTCCAGAATTGTTCTGGAGTGAGAGCCCAGAGTCCTAGCTCAGTCCTGATGAGCTGACTTGATCTTGGAGGTTCTGCTCAGTAAGAAGATGGTCTGGACTATCCTGGACTCTAGGAACGGGGTCAGCAAACTACAGTCCTTAGGCCACGGCTGGCCTGCTATCTGTTTTATAATAAAGCCTCATTAAACCACGGCCAAGCCTAGTTGTTTGTAAGTAGTCCATGGCTTTTCATGCTACAATGGCAAAATTGATTAGTATGCAAAGTCAGAGATACTTACTATGTGGCCCTTTAAAAAATAATTCGCTAATCCTGCTCCATGTGACAGACAGTTATTGCTACACTCTATCTAGACCCAGTATCAAAGCAAGCAAAATCATTGTATCACCCATTTCATGCCAAATTTTACCATTTTCATATGTCTCAGGAGGGTAGGTTCTTTGAGACTCTTCGGAGGCTTTTTCACGGGGGGCAAGTTATCATGGAGTAGAGCCCCACTGTGTAGCGCAGGATCCCACACCATCCTTTACCAGAAGGGGACACTTTCCCTAGGTTTTGCAGTACTGCCGTCTGACACCTGTGTGCTCACACATACGTGAGGCTGCAAAGACTTATGCCACCACTCCTGGTTGAGACTGCCACTCATAGCCGCACAAACCTGGAGGCTTCGCTAAGCTTGATCTGCACAGATTGTCCACTGAATGAAAGGTGTATGACAGAGAAGGAGGGAGATTTAAGCGGGGAAGAATACTGGCCAGGTTGGCAGTAGAATAGAAATGGGAGTGCGTGTGTTTTGGTGTCTGTGAGTGAGAAATAGGAGAAGATGAGATGTGATTCTGAGATCTTCACTTCTTACGGGTGTGACCCATCTACTTTGCCCAGGCTCTTTACCTTTTGGTTGTATCAGGAACTCAAGTGTAGATGGGTAGAGAGGCCAGGCAGTGATGAATGTTAAGGTCATTACGTAAGGCTTGTAAACTTTCAGAAGGCAGAGTGGCAACCTTTGGCTGCTTCAATTTCTCATGTTTACTAGGGAATGGATTCTGGGAGGAATTGTCCTGTACGTTTAGTTTTTTACTGGTTAGAGAGGTGATATGAATAGATTATCAAAGGTCAGGGTGTACCCAGGACCCCGAGAAGTCTATGGGTATCTGGCCTGTTGCCATAGTAACCAGAAGGACCGTCATGGGTGTGATGATAGGCTGGAAGGTGAATAGCAGTGATGTAAGCTGATTCCAATCAGCAGACCTTTTGACGTGTGCATGGGTTTTTGATATTTTTAGACATTAATTGCTTACATTGACAAATGGAGGTATTTTATTTGAAACCTGGATTTCCAACTTCTTCTGAACATTTGAAGTTTCTGAACAGACTGGGCTTCACCTCTGCTTGTCAGTGCACGTCTAGAGTGGAGGGATGGCTTCTCTTTAGAGAGAACCTGGGCTCTTCAGTTTGGTTGGTACATGCAATCTGTTCCAGGCATTGGTGTAGCTGTCTGGCCCCTGGTGCTTCTGAGTTTGCAACCTCTGCTCTATGTCTTGCACAAAGAATTTGTGCTAGTGCAACCCTATGGTCCTTAGGGTCAATCTGTTTCTCCTCCGTCCTTTGCTCAGTGTTTCTAGCTTACGTTATCCCATGGGATCTAATCATAGTCTGTTCTAACTCTGCTGCTGAATGGAATAAACAGCCCACTTTGAGGAAAACGCCTGGACCCTGTGGTGTGTACGTGTGTAGAGCCGTTTATAATATTGATCTGAACGAACGTACAGAGTGAACATTTTAGTGTGTGAGGGTGATCTTAAGATGATGGCTAAAAACTAGCCCCTGACAGTGAATTATCTTTTATTCCCCATATGTTTGCAGGATTACACATCTTATGTTTTCTGAAGATGACAGAAGTACATTTGTAGGGATATATTCACAGGACAAATTTGCATTTAATAATACCCAGTGGTTTGGGAATGATTGTTGCTAAGACTCTCAGGTTGGTCTTGTAGAAATCACATATTTCTTGTTAAGTGGAACAAAAATGGAGACACACAAAGAACATTTAAAAAGTACAGATACCTGTCATACTGTTGGGAGTCATAGGTTAGTAATCATTCTGGACCCCTTTTTTCACTGACATCTCCTACAAAGAAAAAGACAAGAAAAAATAGCCCAGGTTATAACCTGCATTTTCACAATGGTTTTGTTCCAAACAATATCACGTGTTAGTTAGCATGGGGCGATCTGTTATTCTCAAGTCGGAACTGGGGAATTGAAGCCTAGCTGGCCTCCGTAATAGCTGTAAGTTTACAAGACCTTTTCATTTTCAGCTCAGGGTTTCTTCTATACGCATGTCTTTAAAGTAATATATATTTTTTTCAAGATCACATGTGTGTTTTCTATTTTTGCACCTCAAGTTTTACAGAAAGCTACCAGTGCACCAACTTGCTGTCTTTCCCGAGTGGCTAAGATATATTAGCATCTTTGATTTAGATCCTTGCCACTCAAAGTGTGGTCTGTGGACCAGCAGTTTCAGCATCACTTGAGAGCTTATTTGAAACAGAAAATTAGGTCTCACTTCAAACCTACTCAATCAAGTCTGCATTTGGACAAGATCCATGGGTAATTCATGTGCATTTTTTTTTTAATTTATTGTTAAATTTGATGAGGTTACATTGGTTGGTAACAATTAGACAGTTTACAGGTGTACAAGTTCACATCACATCATTCATGCATCGTATTATGTGCCCATCACTCAGTATCAGTTCCCCTTCCATCACCTTATATCTAGTGCCC